>NGZO01000006.1:3332568-3443903 GCA_002215965.1 Aspergillus persii | reverse complement strand
CTACAGTTTACACACAAAAAACACAATAATAGTAGACATCAAGAAGCAGCGCAATAAGAAAAACAACGACAAAAACATTCAACAGCCGGGATTCGCTGGTGGTCACCCACCCAACTACTAACCGGCCGGCGCATGGCTTAAGTACGGCTGAGCGGACGGGAAGCCCTGTTTTCCATGCCCTATGGTCGAATGTGACAGTTAGATATCGGCAAAGACTTATACCAACAGTCAAAACAAACAACACTGACCAGTCGTTCAAACACCCAGTCCGTCCTATTCCACCCCAGTCCCACCGTTTGACTGAACTTTGAGGCTGATCGGCACCCAGAAAGGGCCTGATATGGATCTACATTGTTACAGCGCACCGAGATCTCCACTGGACACAGGTTATAGGAACAGGAATCGGACCCGGGGATAAGCGTGAGAACCTGACCGAGGCAATCGGATGGCATGGCAGGACTCGTCCCGGCACCAGTTGGAGACCAAATATTGAGTTTTACTCTCTCCGCGGCTCAGGAGGTCCAAGGATGGGGAAAGATCGGCTGTGATGTAAGCTGAAGTTAATTTATAATAGGACAGGCGAGTTGGACGTGGGGGGTTGAGGACAAGAGAAACCTGGATTCTTCTTTTCCTGCGATGTACTGTTGCCAGTACTATACTCTGTATGCCGTACGGAGTATACGAAATCCGAAGACAGGCCACCAGGGCCAGATTGAAGGATAGAATTGCTTGCAGAAGTGACTATTGACGCTAACAGCAGCCAGCCTATGGGCCCGCGGACCGTTCAAATTAATACCAAGGCTTCTCTAGGATATCCCCCCACCCAGCTTCCATCATCACCAAGACTAATCAATATTGATATCCATGGTTGAAACCTGCGCTAGTCCAGGCTAGCAGCACCAAGAACGTTACAGATAACGTTACATTGTGTTTCCCTCTGCATCCCCGTGCCTGCATCTCGGCACTGGCCAGTGTGAAGATTACAATATCGCGGCGGCATTTCTCCATATACCAAATGGCTTTTTATTCCTCATAACGCGTGTTAAACTGGCCAGTTGCAGCACCTGCCAAGGATCTGCCAGTGTAAAATATCACACAAAGCACAAAACGCAAAATGATCGGAACCTTCGGGGCCGGGCCACCGGCGCGCCTGTGGAGCCGTTCCAACGAAGCGAATCGGCTGGTCAGTAACGAATCGCTGGAATGGTGTGATAGTCAGTGGGGACATTGGAGATATCCCAATTCCTTCGGATTGGATCCTTCTCTGAAGGCGTCGCACTGTCCCTGTCGGCTCGGGCTGTTAGCGAAATCGGGCAGGAGAAGGGAGAGGCGACGTGGGTATTTTAGTCATAATTTACTTAGGAGTTATATTATACTAATCAACAAGCACTCTCATGCCTGGGTCTAGAATCTAGATAAGTGGTGTAATTATCTTAATATAGAGTTCGAAATAGTGTTTGCCTGCATGGTGCTTCGAACATGGATTATATTCCTGCTTAGCCCCGAGTAGTATCAAATTCAACGCCATAATGCCAGGTTAACACCGGCAATCTAATAGCAATATAACCATAAATCCATCATATCTATGAACTCCTTCCCGTTCGTCTGCGTAAATATAGTATGAATATGAGCAGCGTGTGTAGCCCGCCAGAGAGGTGGTAAAGGATCTACCAGCTCTCATGGACCGGTTGCGGCTGCGGCTCGCTGCTATTATGGCTACTGCGACGGTCCTCAGTAACGACGTCCACGCTGTTCGAGACGACGATTCCTCCTGCCCCGGTAGACGAAGGATGCTCGATTCCATTCGCCTGACCAGCCTCTGCTTTCGCGGCCCCGTCAAACGCCTTTAGGTTCTGCATTTTCACGTCCTCATTCATCATGCGCTCTTCGCTCTCCGTGAACGTCATGTTCACGGTATGCGGATCGCGCTTGTTACTCCGGCTATGCGATTCACCGTAGGCTCCGCCACCGAAGCTCTTGAACCCGCCCGATGGCGTCTTGTACTGCGATTGTCCGGTGGAGTTGAACGCGCTGCCGAACGCCTTGTTGAGCCACAGGCGAAGGATGTGGAAAATCATAGGCAGGTTGGTTGTAATCACTGCCGCGAATGCCTCACGAGTGCCCCAAGCTCCACTGTTCTGGGCGCCGTTGATGGGGTCCTGTTGGAAGAGGAGAAATTAGGGCTTGGGTCTTGCAGGTGACCGGGCGGCTGGTGGTGCAGGAGGACTTACTACTAGCACGAAGACACTCTTCAGGGTCGCGCAGACAAGCACGAAGACTCCAGCACTGAGCACAAGTGTCGATGCAATCTTTTTCAATAGCCTTAGTCTAGACCTCCAGAGCATGGGGATCGGTATGAAAATGAGGTATAAGTCGGTAGAGACGTTCGCGGCGAAGGAAACCCAGAGGATGGGCTTGGAGACAGCGGCTTGGCAGACCTCTATAGTCAAAAGATCGTTAGCATATGAAAGGCTAGCTATACGCCGAAGAGGATTGCATACCACCAGGGTTGGGGTTGATTTGCCAGTATTTATGGAGTGGCCGACATGCGCCGAGGATGGTCACGACGCTTGCGATGAAGGTGCCGATAACAAGAGCGAATCCGACGTAAACAGGGACGCGATAGTGTTTCCCAAGCCCATCCTGTTTGTCGACGTTAGTTGAATTATAGGATATTAATATTCTAGTTGACCGTTGCCATACCGTTAGCCGAACGTAGAAACAAAGCATAGACAGCTTGAGCGACCAGATCAATGCCGAATACGTCGTCCAGCCTGCCACTTGAATCTTAGAGCCGATCACCCTATATCATCACAGCCCTGATTAATTCCCGGCGCTTCCCAGTATTATCACGAGTCATACCTGAATCGGTACTCCGGGTCGTCGACAGACAACGCAGCCCTTTGGGCATCCGTCATGGCACTATTAGCGAGACCTTTGGCCGACTCTCCCACGCAGTATGCGAGGGCCGTCTGCGCGGTGTAGAATAACTGCAGGGATCAAGCATTACTGATTAGCAACTAGTCGAGGCCACTATCCGATCCATGGGGGAATACGAACAATGCCGACCCACACGAGATAATCGTCTGCGCGTAGATTTCTATATCCAACCGCACTCCCTCGAGCGTATGTTCTGAGAATCGTCGAGGCAACTCCAATGGAATATAGCGTCCAGGACTCGACGGCAGACTTGTGGAAGGCCGCCTGAGCGGCGTCCTCCTCGGAAGCCCTGGCTACCAAGCCGGAGATGAGACCGGTTAACATAGCTTGTCGGTATTCGATGGCAGGGTTGGTTTAGAACGACATGTCGAAAGAATATGAGTCTGAATGAGTTCGGGGGAACAGGGCGATAAGATTGATCGATGCGCTGCAAAGAAACGGTGGTCACGCCTTCCTCGCACCACTACTTAGCAAATCGCTCATAAGCCAGGGAGGGAGCCGAGTGCTACATGTATACAGCCCTTGTAGCCCTCTCTTCTATAATAAGAATAATAAGATCAGGTAAGAAGTGGGCAGAAGAAGAAAAAAAAACCTAAATTTGCGGTCCTCACAATTACCGGCACGGCAGCCCGAATCCTTCTCATCAAGCAAAATCCCAACCAAGGATGGCTTAATAGTCAATATGGAGGTTGGAGAATGCTAACCTTGGTTCCTAATTACTGATTTGTTATTCAAGTGGAGATGGGTCGGTTAACCCAGAGTTTTGGGCTGACGAATTTATCTGCAGTCTGTAAAGGATTGGTACAGGCCCCGAAACTCCGGCCAAACGGATTCCTAAATTTGAATCGGATTTGTTTGCATATTTTTGGGAACCACACCTGATACATGAACATCCCTGTCTGTCGCGTGGTGATGTCCCTAGTGGCAGGTGAACTAAAAGATCCGACTCCGTCGGGCTAAGGGGCTGGTTATCTTTTTAGAAGTTTGCTCCGAGCTGCGACTTGTTAGTCAACTTAGTCCTCGCTGCTCCGATGTTTTCGGAAAAGAATATCGGGAGTTCATGACTTTTCCGGCGGCCAATGTCACCCTACAGAGTTTAATTAACCGACCTGGTGGAGAACGAAACCAGCCAGAAAGTCAACCAGAAGATGCCCTCCAAGCACGAGGCAGGCTGCCAAGTTCAGCCCTTGCATGGCGAATGCTAGCTTGCATTAGGGCTGCTTAGTCTGAGACAGCAACGGACAAGTCGGAGATTGGGCCATCAGCCAATATCCAGGGGATTTAATAATTATAATATCGGCCTTTTACCTGCGAATCCTTCGCTTCTGTGCGTGCAACTTTTTTTTGTGGTGAGCAGGGGTTCAGATCCAACTGAATTATATTTTTTTTTTTTTCAGGCTGCGTCTCTCGGTCAGAACTCTTTTGCTCGGAGAAACAATCTGCCTGCATTTCTCCTAAATTTCCCCAGCCACGGTGTGCGCGCCCTTGTTTTGGGTCTTTTGCATTTAACTGCCGCATCTTGATCTACCGTGGTATAGCCTTCTCCCCTTGAGTTAAAATGCGTCTGCAAGTGGTCTCTGCTGTGGCCGCCTGGGCCGTGACCTCGGCCTGTCAGACCCTGCCCGTCACTAGGAACCTGTGGTCTCGCGATGTGGACTACAAGGAGCTCAGCGAGAAGCTTTCCAATGCCGCGAAGGTTTACTACCCTGGTTCGGCAGAGTTCGAGAAAGCCAACACTCGGTGGTCGAATTTGGAGACGCCCACCGTCAACATTGTCGTCGTTCCTGGCACGGAGAACGATGTCGTCGAGACGGTAAGAGAGCCTTATCCTTTTCGTTTATTTCTGTGTCGATCAGTTGATGTTTTTAATCTCCCCCACATAATTTCCCTTGATGTCTCCTCCCCCGCACATGGCCAGCGTCTATTGATGCTACAGAATGCATCCCGGGTAATACCAACAACCAGCTAACATCGCCCTCCAGGTGAAATTTGCCAACAAGAAGGAATTGCCTTTCCTGGCTTACAATGGCGCTCATGGAGCCATCACCACGCTGGGCAAGATGGACAGTGGTATTGAGATCTACCTGGATCAGCTCAGCGGCGTCGACGTCGCTAAGGACGGCAAGACGGTTACCATTGCTGGTGGAACCAAGTCTAAGCTGGTGACTGACACCCTCTGGGATGCTGGAAAGCAGACCGGTTAGTCTATCGCCATCGAAAAGAATGAATACCCCCAAATACTAATTTACTTAGTGACCGGAACCTGTGAATGTGTCAGCTACCTGGGCCCTGCTCTCGGTGGTGGCCACGGGTGGCTTCAGGGCCACCATGGTCTGATTGCCGACCAGTTTGAGTCGATGAACATCGTGCTTGCCAACGGCACTTTGGCCACCATTGACTCCAGCTCTGACCTCTGGTGGGCCGTCAAGGGTGCCGGCCATAACTACGGCATCGTCACCTCTGTCACCTCCAAGGTCTTCGACATCGAGCACAGCGACTGGGCCATCGAGACCATCACCTTCAGCGGCGATAAGGTCGAGCAGGTCTACGAGGCCGCCAACAAGCACCTCCTGAAGGACGGCAAACAGCCCGCCGATGTCATTAACTGGTCGTACTGGCTCAACAACCCCGGTGCTGATCCCGAGAACGTAAGTTTTAGCCCTCTCTCCTCCTGGCTCCTGCGCCACAGCCTAACAATCCATCCTCATAGCCCGTCATCATCATGTACATCATCCAAGAGGGCGTCAAGTCCGTCGACTCGGCCTACACCGCGCCCTTCCACGATCTGGACCCCATCTCCATCGAGCCCCAGAGCGGCAGCTACACCGACCTCGCCGGATGGACCCAGATCGCCGTGTCCTCTCCTCCCTGCCAGAAGGCCGGGCTGATCAACCCGCGATTCCCCAACTACCTCGAGAAGTACGACATTGCAGCGCAGAAGAAGGCCTATGACGTGTTCGCCGAGGGCGTGCGCGGATCCTCCGTCTTCAACGGCTCGATCTTCATGTTCGAGGCGTACTCCATGGGCGGCGTCAAGGCCGTTGACGCGAAGAGCACCGCGTTCGCCTTCCGCGACGAGAACATTCTCTCCGCCCCCCTGATCACCTATAAGCCCGACGGCGCCGAGCTGGACCAGAAGGCCGCCAAGCTGGGTAACGAGCTCCGACAGATCTTGCACCAGGCGAGTGGTCGCTCGGATGTGCGCGCGTATGTCAACTACGCGTACGGTGACGAGGGTCCCAAGGAATGGTACGGCAGTGAGAGCTGGAGACAGAGTCGGTTGCAGAGCTTGAAGCAGAAGTATGATCCTAAGGGCATGTTCAGCTTCTATGCGCCGGTTGCTTAGATTAGTGGAGGTATACCTGTATGATTTTTTTTGGTATATATGTATATATAGTATGACCCGGACTGATGCTAAGGATGCAGAGGCTTTGAACCTGCCTGCAATTAACTACAGTAATGAATAATTCATACTTGCTGTTGTGGTATGATCCTGTTTTATAATTATATAAATAAGTCAACAGCTACGCCTTGAGTAGACAGGAAGGAGACGCTCCATCCCCCTTGTTCATCCCTCCGTCTACGCCCTGCTTCCTGCGGTCCGTTCCGGTTTAATGCAGCCTGTCCCTTAGTCTACGTCCCAACTTCGTCCTTCATGCTCTTGACTACGAACTTCCGACCTCAAGACCTTCAGATGGCGACATCGCATTCGAAGCAGCTCCATTTTCTACCGATCGCACCAACGGATATGGCAGTGGGACTGTGATAGTCGCCACCACCAGCTGACATGCACAGTCTCAGTAGATCAAAGCACTGCAAACCGTGCTTTCGCAATGACTGCAGTCCCAAGCACAAGCCCCATCTCAAATATAATATTTAAACCACAGCTCTGCTGCTCTCAATGCACTCAAGATATGCGATCAACATGTGTCTTGACGATGTTTCTGCCATACCCCTAGGGCATCGGTTCTGATCGACGGGGCAATCGGGATGACTGCGACGGGTAAGCGAGGCTGAGTAGACTAGCAGCACCTGTAGTAGAGATAGAATGAGCTTCATTTTCTTTCGATAGTTGCAGGCCAAGGGAAATGCACTCATGATAAACAAGAGCTGGTGTGAGAGACGTACAAGGGAGAGACGGCAGTGGAGAAAGGCGACCACCCCAAGTAATTGCGTTAGCTAATATGGCGTATGTAAGACGGGCATGTTATAAACAAGTCGCGCTTCGTAGTGAACTTTTCTGGAACTTGCCTGAGTCAATCAGAGAAAATCTGGTCTTTCTTCGGCTTCAAGATGGGAGTCAAAGGCACGGGCAGAAAATCTCGGGAAATTGTTCTTCCGCAGACACCATGTCACCGCCTTCCAAACTCGACGAATACCGATAAGCTGATAAGCCGATAAGAGAAGCCCATTTTGGTTCGTTTGTTTTGATCTGCGAACCTCCTCCCTCATAGTTCTGGTGATCTGTTGTTGGAGATTGTCTAGATTGGGGGCGACGAGATGCTTGTTTCGCGTTAACACTCGGAAACTAAAGAGGATTAAGTCGACTGACGCATCCTGCTGATCGGGAAATATCTCCGCGTATGGCACAAGGGTTTTCATGTTGAACGCTGACCTAAGATAGCCTGGCATGATGACATGCATTGGCCACAGACCGGCACTGGTATCGGACGTTCTTTCAGTGGAACTTACTCCGTGGGCTTTCCCCCTTCTGAGCCTTCTCTAACTAACTAACTACAGTATGGGGCACTTAGTAATGGATTTGCCTGTCATGATTTCCAACTGGCGGTGGAACCAAGGAATGAATCAAGGCAGAAGACAAAGGCAAATCCATATAAACTCCATGCCATCCATACATTTCTCAAAAGTCACCCCAGTGCTGGCTGATTTCACACACATGACCCCTACTGTTTACAGCTGAGGCTACCTGAGGCCCTCCCCTGTCGTGCTAATTGCGATCGGCGCCCAGAATCAGTCCAAACTCGGTTGTTGGGACTTGGGCGTCGTTCTTTGGACAACTCAGACCTGACAAGCCAGGGTCTGAACTCTGAACCTGCATCCAGAATCCTGCAAAAATCTAGCACGTGGGAGCTCATGCCAGTTCTACGGAGTACGGCCTAATTCTTACGGAGAACAATCAGAACCCTTCAAAGACGTTCTTAGGAAAGCCGATTGATCACTGAGGCAGGTCAAGCGGCCCCCACTGCACTAAATAATTACTAACATCCTTGAGCTGCACCTTACAGCACCGTCTCAAGCGATGTTCACTCCTCGACCATTCAGCCGCCATCGTCTTGCTGGCTACTTCATTTCCAGCAGGATAGCGCAATGGCCTTGTGGTGGTCGCCAGCCAATTAGACTACGATGTGCAAGATTGTCGAGGACCACCCGAATATTTCCCTCGGCCACAGAGCCTCCTACTCGCAGGCTCTCATATCCCTTGTTTCCGACATCCGGCGGAGCACGTTTTGTCGATGTTGCGAACGCGATCGACGCATAAACCAACACCATTACCACCATGAAGACAACGACAGTAGCCGCCAGCGAAACGCATAAAACGCATCTGCCCCTGACGACGACCTTCACAGCCCCGGATTCTTGCATCAGCAACCTGTGGCTCGGGAGTACCAGCGGAAAAACATGGATGAACCTGGGCCCCATAAGCCATGCGGAATGTCTCCCATCCGGTTGGGAGAAGACGGGCTATTATTCCCCGGGGATATGTCCTACGGGATATGGGGTTGCTCACAGGGGCACCGTCATTGATGGATCTCTCACCGAAACTGCAGCAACCTGCTGTCCAACGTAAGTCCTGTTATGCATGGTAAAATACTGCATGCGATCTTGCACTAACGATGCGTCTGGCGGTTTCACAGATTAGACGGCCATACATATGAGACCCGACCGGCAGAGTCCTCTACCATCTCCGAGTCCATAGACTGCATATGGTCACCAGGCGGCGACCTTACGACCCAATTTACGTACACCTGGACCGACGACGACGGGTCCACATCGAGCGCAGAGACTGCACTGAGCAGCTCAGACCACATCAACGCATACGGCGTGTATATCCGATGGCAAGCGAGCAATTCCAGCACGCCCCCGGCCTCGACGCCGGTATCGAACACCGCCACAACCACAACCGCAGCAGCAACTGCTACATCCTCCGAAACCCCCACAGACTCGTCGAGCTCGTCCGGACTCTCGACCGGAGCCAAGGCGGGAATCGGTGTTGGAGTCGCCGTGGGGGCGGTTCTAGCGATAATAGCCCTGGTGCTTTTCTTCATCCGCCGACGAAATAATCGGCCTGGGCAGTACCAACAAAGCCCCGACGACGCAGGTTCGATGGGGTTGCAATATCAAACACCGAGGGAGATGCCGACAGAATATTCCCAGGGGTCACCGAATGATTTCGCGGAGCTGCCTGTACCAACGAATGTGCCTGAACTGGAGGGGTCAAGAAAATAAACGATGATATAATTTGAGCATAAATTTTTGGACACCATGCCTTCGAGCGTGCATTTTTAAGTCTGGAAGCGACACTACGGTGAGCAAAACTTCTAATACCACAATCGATAGTTAATATATCTAAAAATAATGGGCCCGGCTGGAGACCGGTTATGTTAATAGCTTTAAACCCTTGGTTAGACACTTGGTGACCAGAATAAAGCCAACTTGTAACTCAACTGCGACCTAACAAGGATGCTAAATATGTATCCTCTGAACGAACTACTCGCAACTGGACATAGTACGTACATCACAAAGAAATTTTTGACGCCATCATTTCCATGCAACGACTACATGGAAAGTAGCCATGCCTTTTTCTTCATACACTCCACTCCGTAACCACGGGTTATTTCTCCAGCTTCAATTCGATCCAGGAGCAGGAAGCAAAAGGAAAAAATCTACAAAAAATATTCAACAGCTGGGATTCGCTGGTGGTCACCCACCCAACTACTAACCAGCCGGCGCATGGCTTAAGTACGGCTGAGCGGACGGGAAGCCCTGTTTTCCATGCCCTATGGTCGAATATACATGAAGCAATTGGATACTGGACTCTATAGCACAGCACTCCCTTTGAAGTACTTTAGGTCTCGTATGGTATCCTCTCGAGCATGACCGTCGTGGGTGCGGAGACACTATATTGGACGAGCATCTCCCCGTGAGGTTGGGCCACCCATTAAGAACAAAGCCTAAAGTATATAACAAAATGTTTGCTGCATCTTTCTTTTGTCATCATCATCGCTCTCGTCACTATGATACTGACTACTGGGCACTGAAACACTCGAATGATACGAAATCATCATCAACTATTCGAACTGCTGTTCTGACCGAACCTCTGCTTAGAACAACCCGGCTTTCACACTGTGCATCTTGTGAGACTACGAAGTGATAATTCTTCATTGCTATTATGTCTAGCGACTCGAAGATTTGGTTTGACACAATCTGGATTGGAAAATATGTCGAATTCCAAAATTCCTCTTCGTGGAAAATTGTGAAGAAACTCGAAGAAAACGAGACGCGTTATACTAAGGACGAGTTTGAAGGGAGTAAGCTTTACTCTAAATCATGTAGCATATTTGTCTGTGAAGAACCTGTGAGCCTAACTCAGGCGGTTATGAAGATCTGAATGCAGTATGTATCCCCCGACTTGATTTACTTTATGTCTAAATATTCTTTTAGAATTCCATACTTAGGAGGCGAGTTTGAATCCCCAGGCGTATGGGATCACCAAGTACAGGCAGATATCCGAGGTCAAACCTTGCGAGAAGTCAAAGCTCTCCGGGAACTGACCGAGGCGAGGTACTCGTGTACGCCAGGCTTTCAAGATTAGAAGTATGAAACTCAAGGCCGCGACGGCTAAATCCCTGGAGGATTCATCGACTACGTTTTAATAATGAGACTTGAAGGGAAAACAATTTCACATGAGTTGATCAGTGCTTTAAATAATGAAGGGCGACAGCAGCTGCGAAACGCATTCAAAACATTATATATGTAAGGCTATAGTAGTGCGGCTTGGTTCTGGTTGCTTACAACATTGTTTAGGGAATGCCTGAATTGTGGCTTTGTGAATCTGGATAGAGGTACCCGCAACCTTATATGGGATGAGAAAAATGTGCAATGGTAAGCATTCAAATGAGCACTATTGTTCTTCATAGAGCTCACGCTATCTAATGTAGCTACATTATCGATTGGGAAACATGGTGCCGGCGAAAGCCACATCACAAGTGGGATGACCGTGAGTTTCGTTCATGGTATCTGTTTTGAAAGTGAGTAGCTTTAGTGTTCGGTAGTCCATATCATCTATGACTCTGTTTGGGCTTCAAAATATTTGCATTTTAAGTCCACTTGTAATCGGAGTATATTTATTTATGCATGCTAGCCGCAACTACTGGGGGGCTAAGGACCGAGTATAAAGACACGCAATGCAAATTGGCCATAGGTCTCTAGATATACATACCTTTCCTACCTAGAAACATCTATGAGCTCTGATCGAATGTTTTAACATCTTGATATACTCCCCAGAGGAGTCACGTGACATGCGGGGCGTCCATCGTGAGTCAAGAAATTCTTCGGTTGACTAAGAAGCCAATATGCCTCATTTCTGACCTGTTCCCCCAGAACCTCTTTGAAGCCTTGCCTATTCATCATTTACACGTGTGGAAATGTCTCTGTCTCACGCCCCGTATGGTAAATGGAAAAGCCCGCTTACGGCGGAGAGGTTGGCAACCGACAGCATATCGCTGCATGAAGTAGTCGTCAATGTAGGTTTTCTTCACCCCTGACATGACATACCGCTAATCCATGTAGGATTCTACCGGTGCTATCTACTCGGTTGAATGCCATCCCACTGAAGGTGGCCGCTTTGCAATCATCCAACATCTCAATGGGCAAAGGCATGACGTCCTGCCGAGAGAATATAGTGCACATGCAACAGTGCAGGAGCTCGGCGGTGGCTCTATCCTAATGAGACCCGATGGCAAGATTCTGTTCGCGGACAAGAATTCCTGCAGCTTGCATTTGCTGGATCCGGCGACAAGTCAAGTTACGCTGGTCCATTCGGCGCCCCACGGCATTCGCTATGCTGATTTCTGCAATCACCCCATCAACACACCGTGGGTGCTTGCAATTAAGGAAGATCACCGGGATGCGACCCCCGAAACTCAGGCAACGCATGTTCACAATACTTTGGTGGCCATTGATATCGTGGCTGGCACAGAAGTCACAATTGCCCAAGGCGATGACTTCTACTCGCATCCTAAGTTCGACCCGGAGGGCAAACATGTCTCGTGGATTCAATGGACCCATCCCGATATGCCGTGGACAGGAACTGTGCTTTATGTTGCTGAGTGGGCCGATGGGTCTCTAAAAAATGTGAGACGAGTTGCTGGAAAATACCAGGAAGAAAGTATCGCGCAGCCGAAATGGGGCCTGGATGGATCCCTGTACTTTGCAAGCGATCGAACGGGATACCTGCAACTATACTCATATAATGTGAATGATGCTTCCGTGCGCTATCTGTCTTTAGAAGGGCTGGAAAACGCAGATTTTGCTGCTGCCGAGTGGGAACTCGGAAGGTAATCTCTCCAACGTTTGACTTATGATCCAGAAAACTGACTCCCATATTCGCAGTTCCACATATTTCCCACTTGATGAAAAGACCTTGGTAGCAGCGGCCGTCACCCACGCCACTAGTGATCTTGTCCTTATCGATATTCCCACCTTGTCGGTCCGAAAACTGGGGCTTCCTTGGGTGGACATCGGGGTTCGTGCTAATGGGATTTTCCGAGCTTCGTCCAGCTCCTTCGTTGTCGTTGGCGCTTCAACAACATCTCCACAGGAGCTTGCTTTGGTTTCTTTTGATTCTTCGTTGGGAACTAAAACCACTGTCTTGACGTCGACTGCATCATTCATCATGGCGCCGGAATATGTTTCAATCGCCAAACAATACACTGCTCCTCAAAAATATGGCCCTCGGTGTGACGGAAACGTTCACATGTTCTACTTCCCCCCGTGCAACCCTGAATTCCAGTGCGACGGAAACCTTCCACCTCTCCTAGTGAATGTGCACGGTGGACCGAATTCCTGCATCACTCCTTCATTGAACCTGGAAATCCAATACTGGACCACGCGAGGCTTCGCCGTCTGCGCCCTCAACTACACCGGATCCACCGGATTCGGGCGAGAATACCGAGAACGACTGTCCGGGTATTGGGGCCTAGTGGACACCAGCGACGCAGTGAGTGCCGTGGAATTTCTAGCCAACGAAGGGCTGATCGACAAGGCTCGTGTGGGCATCTACGGCGGCAGTGCAGGCGGATACCTCACTCTTCAGGCTCTGCACATGTACCCTGATGTCTGGGCAGCGGGAGTCAGCTCCTACGGAATCAGCGATGTGAGAGCGCTGCAGGCCGATTCGTATAAATTCGAAAGCCAAGATGTGGACCGATTACTGCTGAGTAAGACGGCAAAGGAGGATAGGGAGCAGGAACTCACGAACCGCAGCCCCTGTCATTATGCCGAGAAGATGAAGGCTCCGTTGCTATTGCTGCAGGGAACATCGGACATGGTGGTTCCTGTGGCACAGGCTAGAATGATGGCCAGTGCTATGCATGTGCATGGACGTGTCGCGGATGTGGTCGAGTTCGAGGGTGAAGGCCACGGGTGGGTTGGTGAGAAGACCATATATGAGTCTTATAAAAGGAAGGAGGATTGGTGGACACGACACCTGACTTGACGGAATTCTTGTAGCAGTTCATGACATGAATAAATGAAAGTATGTAATATTTTCCGGTGGACAGACTCTTCCGCGATAATATAATCCCGTAAACCACACCCGCCAAGCATCACACAGGGCATACTGGGGGGAAATGACCAAACAAGAGTAAAAGTACATACCCCATGGACCTTATGCTTATTAGCAAATCACATCTATTTATAAACTTATAGATATCTAGGAAAAATCTATAAGTTAAAATATAGATCTAAAATTAACCAATAACTCGAGTATTATTTAGAGTATACTTGCAGAGCTCGCGTAATAGTGCTAGTAAGCGCTGGAGTTATTAATTTAGAGATACTTAACTACCCGCCTACTAATTTAATTATATATTGTATACGCTGGCCGGTTAGTAGTTAATTCCGGCTGTCGAATGTTTTGTTGTATTTTTTGCTCGAGAGAGAATACGGATAGCCTTTCTTCTCTGTGGGAAAATTCCTTGACTATGAGCCATAAACAAACTTCTTTTACTAAGCTCCTTTGTAGACCATCAGACATTGGCCTAACGGAGTAACAATACTATTGTTATTATAATTATAAGTATCAATAATAAATACTATCCAGTTATAGTACATAATAACATCAGCTGGGGGTGTTGAGGGGAACCAATCATAATTCTCATGGAACCAACAATATCCGAAGTTAGAATATTGAGGACACGGTGTTGACTGTGAGATAGATATTATAGTATCCTGCCGATGACACCTTTACACTCCCCTCCAATTCTACATTTAAATCATGACGGCAGACCATCGCAGGTACAAACTGCGAGGAAAGCAGCGCTCTTTTTATCTTGTTGGCATTCTCTGCATCATCTTCCTTGCTATAAAACCGGCCCTTTGCAGCACAAACTCACTGTCGAATAATTTGGAATGTCAAGCAAATCTTCATGAACAATGCGTTCTAGGCAACCCATTACTTGAACCATTTGCTGGACAAGAGAAAGAGGGAAATCCACCCACAAAAGTGGCCATCATCGGTGAGTCAACTCAATGCCCAGTACTGAGCCCATCTAACCTGCAAAGGTGGCGGTATCGCCGGACTATCGACTGCATATTTCCTGCAGAATGATAAGAGACTAGGGAATTCCACCCAAATAACAATATTTGAACGAGAGGCTCGAATAGGCGGGCGGATACGGACTACTAAGGTGTACGGGACTGGCTTAGAGGTTGACACTGGTGGACACACCTTCGACATGGATGACGATTTGATAAACGAGCTTGCTCACGAGATAGATGTCTCTATATTCAAGGAGAAAATTCTTTATTTTTACAATGACTACAGAATGCGAAGCCTAGAACCTGGCGCGATAGATCGGGCCAGTCTCTGGGACGGCCAAACGCTCACGACCAATGTGGCGGAGGAGCCGCCTCTCACATTGCCTTCCTTGAAACAGATTTTGAGACAGTATGGCCTGGACTCTCGCTTCTGGGCGAGACTCTGCCGTACACTTCAGCAAGCAGTTACCGACGAGAACTTACGAGAGTCCCTCGAATGGTTCGATTATGATAACCCCAAGACACTCCTAGAAATGATCGTGTGGGCAGCTGCATGGGCACGACCAATACCACATGAAGCAGGTCTAAGGCACTTCGCAGACACACATAGTATCAGCTTGAAACCACAAAGCTACGCCAGGGATGGAAATATTGATCTTCTATCGCGGTTAGCTAATCATCTTGGCCGTGACGATTCCTTCTCGCTGAAGCTGGGATCTACCGTGACGCGGATTGAGAGGCATCATGACTTCAATGTCTATTGGACTCAACATTCCGATTCGGGGGCGGAGGAGACATACTCCGAGAGATTTGACTATGTGATCATTGCGGCTCCTTTCTCCCAGAGCCCTATTAGTATATATCCTGCTCCATCTGCTGTTCCACAAGAAGTCAAATACCAACCTCTACACGTCACGCACTTCATTTCCCGAACTGCGATGGATCGTCAAACTTTCCATCTTCCTCCTAAGACCAACGTTCCTTCGATGATCTGGAATACAGGGCAATCGACCGGAGATCATAAGTCCCCCGCGCCTCCTTTTATTTCGATTGTCCAAGGGGATAGTCCTACGTGTTCAGGCTGCGCATGTAGTTCAGAACCCATATACAGAGTCATTTCCAAAGAGAGATTCTCAGACTCTGACATTGCTACTTTACTAAGGAAGAATGGCAAGCCTCGAAAAGAAGTTACATTTCCAGATCAGAGTTGTGAGGAGCTAAGCCAGGACGAGGGGTACGCGATTGGCGCAGAATTACCAGTACAGAAGGACAAGGGCGAGAAAGTGCGTTTGCCAGGTTGCGTGAACAGCCCAGATGTTAGGTGGATCCATCGGGAGTTTTGGTCAAACGGTATGCCCATTATTCAGGGTAACCGAGTTGAACAGATGGAGTTGGCGCCAAACCTGTTCTACATTTCTGGGTTCGAGGGTCAGGAGGGCGCCTCCATATCGAAAAGTGTTCGGAATGCGAGGAATGCGAGTGAGTTGTTGACTGAACGATTCTCCCAGCGGCTTCTCAGAGAATCTAGAGCAGAAGGGAGAAGGAAATAGCCCGATAGGAGGGCGGGATTTGATGCGCTTATTGCTGTCGATCTTTATTCTTGGTTCTTATGGGGGATTGATCTTCATCGATAGGTGCTACACACATACTAGGTGGTACTCTTTGTTTACGCTAGATTAACATAGAACGCCTCCCTAACTATCTATATATAAAAAATAACTAATATTCTTTTTACTACACGCGGTATAAGCCCTACACCTAGCTTGCCTCTACAGGCTTATAGCGAAGCCAGTGGACCGTACCTCAAGAGCAGAGAGGCTACGGAGACACACTTGAATGAAATCGTAGGAAATGAACCCAAAGCATTCCATAGATTGGGTAGCAAAGGAAGCCATACCGCTCCTGATTGGCTGGATCGCGTTCTAAACAAACAGACCAATCACAGATCCACATTTGAGCTGCGAGACCCACTCCCGGACGATGACGCATGATCCATAGAGGTCCTCCACAGATATTTTAGCCCTGGACTCCAGGGAGCAGGGGTCTTCTCGTCCTGAATGTCTTGTGCCCCTTGTAAGCTCTTCCCTTCAACACAGGCATTCGAAGCGAGCCAAAATGCGTCGATCCAGTCGTCTCCCAGGGCATGTGATCCAGGAATCAAACGTTGAGCTAGAGCCTGTTTCTGAGAATCCCACGGATGGAGGAGTCAGCTTGGCTTTCCCAGAAGGGGGCAAAGAGGCATGGATCTGTCTAATGGGATCGTTTCTGATGATGTTCCCTTCATTTGGTTTCCAGACTGCAGGTGAGCATCGATACCCTGCCACTCACCTGTACCTACGATCAACATGGTAACTGACAGGGCGAAGTCGGTTCGGTTCAGGATTATATCAGTACGCATCAGCTATCCGATTATGGAGATCGCGACGTCGGGTGGATCACGGCAGTCCTGGTGTTTCTCACATTATTTCTCGGGGTGCAAGTTGGGCCGCTATTTGACCGCTACGGACCAAGGGTGTTGTTGATTTGCGGCTCGGCGGCGAGCTTTGCCTCTTATATACTCCTGGCAGAATGTTCCCAATACTGGCATTTCATGCTATGTCTGGGATTTCTTTGTGGGATATCCTCTGCAGTTATAACCACTGTTTCAATTGCAGTCCTGAGCCATTGGTTCAACCGTCGACGCGCACTGGCGTCGGGAATTTGCATGGGGGGCTCCTCTGCTGGAGGCGCGATCATCCCGCTGATGCTCCGATTTTTGTTTGAACAACACGGTTGGACATGGGCTATTCGGATAGTCGCCTTCATGGCACTGGGATGCTATACAGTTGGCATCCTATTCATCCGAGGTCGTCTTCCCACTGGCCAAAAGAGCAGAGTGACCATCGACGTTGGAGCTTTCAAATCACCCCGCCTGTGCTTTCTAGCCATCGCTGTTTTCTCATTCGAGTTCATCATATTTGGCTGCGCCGCATTGCTACCGGCTTATGTCCGGTACAGCGGGTTTCCATTAGACGTGCAGTTCTACTCCCTCACCGTCTTGAACAGCATGAGTCTTCTGGGGAGAGTCCTTCCAGGATTCGCAGCTGACCAAGTGGGACGCTTTAACATTCTGCTTTTCCTGGTCGTGATCACGATGATCATAATGGCGGGTGTTTGGCTACCGTATGGATCTCATAGCGAAGGCACCATATACGCCGTTGTTGCGATTTTCGGATTCGGTTCCGGGGGATGGCTCTCGCTTGCTCCTGTATGTGCAGGACAGCTGTGCGATACCAAGGATTACGGGAAATTCTACGGAACTGTTTACTGTGTCGCATCGTTTGGAGTGTTGATCACGGTTCCGGTTGGTGGTCAATTATTGCAGGCGACCACACCCCGGATCCTGATTGGGTTCTACTCTGCAGTGTTACTGGTAGGGTTTGTGAGCGTCGCTTTGTCTCGGTGGGCAATTTTGGGTTGGAATTGGAAGTGGAAGGTCAAAGTATAGGCGAACCCGACATTTTGCAGAGCCTTGGGGGTTTGGGATTATCCACTTTGTTACCGCAATCGTTTCCAGCAAAATAGAATGCCATTGCACAGTACGTGATTTGTGGATGATTGAGACTTCAATGAGACCTTGTTATAGGCTAAAATTTGCAAAGTACTACCTGGGAACTAACCTTCGTGGCATTACAGCGGTGAAAATCATTTGGAATGGGTAGATTTATCGTCGTGGAACCGTCCAGTGCGGACTGTGTTTTGCAGAGTGCAATGAGCGGCGAAGTCAGTCAGTCAAAGGGGTCACTGCGCACGCTCATGGCGGGACTAGCATGTCGAGCGCCATCTCCCGCCACCTGGAAGATCCTTTCTTGGTTGGCAAGTGATTTTATAGCGGTTCCTGACTCGGCAGCTGTCGAAGGGATGAAGGCATTAGCCCTCGGTAGTGAGGGAGATATCCCCGTTGTATGTGGGGAATCGGCCGCTGCCAGCATAGGCGTTATGCTAGGTTCTAAGAGTGATCTCTCGCTGCGTGAGAAGCTAGGATTGGATAGCAGTAGCCAGATATTGCTTTTTGGATTGGAAGGAGCTACTGATTCCCAGATATACGAGTCTCTAGTTGGTAGATCTCCTACTGCTGTGTTCGATGCACAGAACCGCTTCGTAGCCCAGGGCTCGCGTCTTAGTTGGACTGTTGGAATTTGAACACAGCCAACGACAGACTCAAGTGTAATCATGTACATCTGTGTTTTTATATATTGTCATTAGCATAAGTGCCCCTGAGAATGGGTACATTTCTTCTTCCGCCTATTCCTAAGTTGCAGGTTTCGACATAATGGACATTTGCCATCGGTGCAGATTCCCTGTTCACCGAAGGGATGAGAAATCCTATCCTCCCAGTCCACTAGTCCCTAAATTACGTACCATGATCACATATCAATGGCTGATGAGAGAAGCCGAAATCCTTCTCGTTCTCGGTGCTTTGTCGAAATAACCGAGAAAGTCGGTCATTTGGGCGAATAGGAATACTGGATAGCTCTGCTTAGCCGAAGCCGGGGTAATCGCCGAATAGATCGTATCAGCTCTATATTGAGATCCCTAAAGCTGTAATCGTGGTCTCTCTTGCTTTACCTTATTTGTGTATAGAGCAGATGCACTCAACCGTGCCACGACAACCTTTCAACACTATCTATCAATGGACCCAATTCAACCCGGTCTTAACGCCAAGCTTGAACAATATGCCCTCCATCACAAATCGCTCTTCAACTATGGCATACGTCGACCGAGACACACTACGCACCCGATTTGCGGCGGCCATGTCAAAAATGTACCGCACTGAGGTGCCCCTGTACGGAGATTTAATCGACATGGTCCATGAGGTAAACAGTGATACCCTCCAAGATGGCGATCGAAGCAGTGTTTCACAAGGTAGTATGGATGAAGGAGGCTCCATGCATATCAACGCCGAACGACTAAGCCTCGAGCGACATGGAGCCATTTGCATAGGCACCCCGTCCGAGCTGCGAACAATCGCCAGAGTTTTCGCTCTGCTCGGAATGCACGCAGTCGGATACTATGACCTCTCAATCGCAGGTCTGCCCATGCATGCAACCTGCTTCCGTCCGACGGATATTCTCAGTCTCGAGCGAAATCCTTTCCGTGTTTTCACAACTCTACTCCGACCTGAGTTAATCGCTTCCGACGAGGCCCGAGAATTATCCCTGACCCTCCTTAACCAGAGGGAGATATTCAGCAACAAACTCCTGGCACTAGTTTCTACTGCAGAAGTCCAGGGCGGACTACTCACTCCGAATCAAGCAGAGACCTTCATTCCGGAGGCCCTGAGGACGTTCAGCTGGCAGCCTGTCGCAGCCGCGACCTACGATCAGTACGAGATCCTCAAGACCGAGCACCCCATCCTGGCAGACATTGCATGCTTCCAAAGTGTGCACATTAATCATCTCACCCCTCGCACTCTCGACATCTCGGCCGTTCAGTCGGCCATGAAAGCGGCCGGCATGGACGTTAAATCTCGTATCGAAGGGCCGCCGGGGCGGAAATGTCCCATCCTGCTACGACAAACCAGCTTCCTTGCGCTTGAGGAGCCCGTGCAGTTCTATAAATTCAATCTAAGCAGTAATGATAATATTGGTCTGGGCATCTCCGAGGCAAATTGCACTCTGGTACAGGGCAGCCACAAAGCCAGGTTCGGAGAAATTGAGCAGCGAGGAGCAGCTTTAACGCCTAAAGGGAGAGCGCTCTATGATAAGCTCATACAGGAGAGTGGGGCATGCACTGTCGGAATGAGCCCTGAAGAGGCCGACATGCGCATGGGTGAAATCTTCCAGAAATACCCAGATACCTGGACGGAGCTGCGACGACAAGGACATATATATTGCCAATTCCGGTGTATTAAAATGAATGTCCCCATCCCGGCTATGGAAGAGGGCTTGGGTGTGGAAAGACTGATTTCTTCAGGGGTGGTGGAAGCTGTTCCTATTACTTATGAGGATTTTCTGCCCCTTTCAGCGGCAGGGATCTTCCGGTCAAACCTGCAGATTGGGTCTCATCCAGGATCAAAAGAATCTATCGATATCAATCGGACATCATCGGACATGGAGGGGCTCGAACGGGCACTAGGACAGCCAGTCCTGGACTTATATGATTGGTATGCTAGTATTCAGCGCCAGAGCTTGGAAAGTGTATCAAAAGAACTTGGAATTCCACTATTGTATCTCATTCATGACGTCTAGCCTTTTGCCCAGCCACCTGATGGAATAGTTTAAACATACAGACGATGTATTTTAAGGTGCTCTTCACTGAATTACTATGTTAAGATCATTTCAAATCCTGATCCTGCCCTTCATTGCGAACACCTTTTCACAACCTGGCGACCTGTGGTGCATAAAGTTTCTTATCTTAATTTAATTACCACTGCTCTCAGTTCAGTGGCTTGAGCGGATATTTTATGTCATTACTACCTAGTGCCACATATCTCCTCGGCCGTCACCGACATTTGGGATCCAGTCATACAGAATAGTACTATCGCCTGAGATTTCTGTTACCTCTTGCTGAATGCAGCCTCAGATCTGGCAAATAGCCCAAGGCCTCCTGCAAACCCTATATTAGGTAGCTGCAGAAAGGTCCCAATCTGGACACGCCAGATGACCGATCGAGTAAAAAGACACCGATCGGGTGGCTCGTGTCCGTCAAACTATCGTCAATAACGAACCCCTGTCTGCAAGTCGCTATGAGCAGTTATTGGAATGCTGTGCTGCGTCAAGGTGAGCAGGAATCTGATAGAACGAGGATTCCAACGAACTTGTAATTTATTTCTGATTGATTTAAACTTTTTTATAACATGTGAACCTTGTTATTAGCCGAAGAACCGGTTTTGCTGACAAGTTAAGAATGCATGACAAACGTGTATCCTGCAGGGAGCCTGTTTGAAACCCTAACAACAGGGGAACTACATATCTTGCCGGAAGAGGCAGTATACCAGATGAGGGTACTGCATGTGTAACCTCCCATGTTAGCGTTAATATTTCATCATATAGGTCCCAGATTTATTATAGTGCAGGTTGTGGGGTCTGTGAAGGATTTGATCTACAGATGCATATTTACATCACGCACAGTAAGTCATCGTTGTGAATAATTGCGTCAGCAAAGACCAAAGAACAACCAAAAGGTACGTATGCAGATGGTCATAGGTGTCGGATAGAAACAAGGCAGACAGGAAAAGATACAGAAACAGACTATAAAGAAGTACAGGGGCTAGGCTGTCTCATTAAGATATCCATCACTTTCCATATCTCAAATTTCGCAATCTTCATTCAAAATGACTACCGGCTTAGAAATACTTTCCCACAAGCTTGAGCAGACACTGGCTCTTCGGCGAGAACAGGGGCGACTTATTGATCCCCCATCGCCTCTTACGGTAAAGGATATGGTCGATTTCAGCTCTAATGATTCTCTATCTCTATCTTCTTCAGGAGCCCTTACAAAGGCTTTCCTGGAGGAACTGAAGCTGCACCCCAATTTCACCGTTGGGAGTTCATCCTCGCGCATCTTAGACGGCACAAAGCAGTACTTAGTTGATCTGGAGGCTTGCATGGCAGACTTCTACAATGCCGAGGCAGCCATGTTTTTTAACTCAGGTTTTGATGCAAATGTCGCAATCTGGTCGACCATTCCTCAGCTAGGAGATTATGTCGCATATGACGAGTATGCTCACGCGAGCATCCACGATGGAATGCGCCGAAGCCGCGCAAAACTTGTGGGGTTCAAACACAATGATTGCGGTGCGTTTGAAACGTGCCTCGAAAAGATCAAGCAGGAGAATACGGGCATTGTAGAAGGGACCCAGGTTGTGTTTGTAGCACTGGAATCCTTTTACAGCATGGATGGAGATGCCGTCAAAGTGACAGAGCTGCTCGACGTGGCGCATAAAGCACTCCCGCTAAAGAATTTTATCTTCTCCATGGACGAGGCCCATTCCACCGGACTTGTTGGCCCGAAGGGGTCCGGCTTCGTCCGTCATTATGGCCTGGAGACACATTTTCCCATTCGGCTGCAGACATATGGAAAGGGCATGGGGTCCAACGGAGGTGAGTTTTATATCTTCCAGTCTAATCAGATAGGCAGTTCTAACGATGTCAGCGGTGGTTCTATGCAACGAGGCTATCAAGTCAACTATTATCAACTACGCGCGAGGAGTTATCTTCACCACGGCCCCTAGCTTTGTGACTGCCGCTGCCGTTCGGGCAGGGCAGGAGCTAGTAGCTGGCGATGAGGGTGAAAGAGTGAGCGGAGCCCCTAACAACTTGCATAACGTTATTAACTAACGGCACGCAGCGTCGGAGACATCTTCAAGAGAATGTGCGCCACTTCTTTCGAAAGTTGACCTCTCATACTTTATGGCCACAGATCAAGAGCAATGGTGTCCTTTACCTGCCAACAGAGGAAACCTGGAATACGGAACCGTTTCAGTCCCCGATTGTGGCTGTGATTCCCCAGGCTGGATTGGCGGCTGATCTGGGAAACTTCCTGGCGGAGGTAAAGTACCGGGTAAATGTAGTGCACTATCCTATAGTCCCGAAGGGTAAGGATCGGATCAGAATAGTGATTCATGCGGACAATGCTGTTGAGCAGATAGATCGCGTCGTGGAGCTTATCGTGGAGTGGGCAGCGATACAGATGCGCAAGAACAGTGAACCGGAGAAGCATTAGCGTTCCAGCACGGTCTGGGCTGAATGTATGTATCCTTCAGATTGAAAGAAAGACAAAATCAAGAATGGAGATTATGCAATAAGCCGCGAGATGTGTTGGTTTCTCCTCCCAAGTTTTCAGTGACAACTTTCATGGATATGAGCTGAGCTCCCCACGGGTTGTGTTTGGGGACATGAGGATCAATTGGAGAATATCGGCAGAGTGAAGTTATACCCAGTGGACAGTAGGCAGCCGTACTAGCTGCTGCCTAGCTGCCTAAACCCTACGAGGAAGAAGGGCCAGAACGAGGTCGTTTTACGAGCCAGCAAATCAGAAGATAACGCGAGATGAAATGCCGGCATTCTCCACCGACAGCCGAGGCAATCCATGGACGATGAACCGAACCATATAAACCTCTAGAGAACCCCAAATAACAGATCAAACATAGTTATCTTCCCAATCTCGTTCAAAATCGCCTTCTTTACAATATACATTCACATAATTTAACCCATATTCCATTTTGCATACAATATTCCAAGGATAGAACTCCTTCTATTGCCTAGCCGACCGACATAAAATGGACTCCCTCGATCAACCCCCCACTTGGCCTACACGAGTAGCTCAAAAGCGACAGGAACGTGCGGGAAAAATACCCCTAGAATGGAGAATCTCAGACGAGTTCAAGGCCACCTACCGGACGCCGTTCTCGGAGCAAACGAACGATCTGATCCGCACGCAGGCAATTCGCAAATCAGGTATTCTGACTGAGCGTGAGTTAGAGATTACAGAGGATTATACGGTTCAGAGTCTCCTGGCTGCCCTGGCGGATGGAACCTTTACTTCTGTAGAGGTAACAGTGGCATACAGTAAGCGTGCAGCGGTCGCGCAGCAGTTGGTCTGCCATCCCCGGCTTTGCCCATTTTCAGGTCTATATATTGACTATAATGATGGCATAGGTGTCCTGTTTGACAGAGACCATGTTTGAGGAGGCCCAGGAACGGGCGAAGTACCTTGATAATCTACGATCTCGGGGTCAGTTGGCTGGACCGCTTCATGGCCTTCCTATCAGTATCAAGGATAACTTCCATTATAAGGGAACCGAGTCGACGATCGGCATGGTCGCGTTTCTCGATGAGGTCTCGGAGAAGCATTCGCCGCTGGTCGATATCCTCCTGAAATTAGGAGCGGTGCTCTATGTCAAAACAAACGTACCTCAAACGATGATGGTAGGTTTTATCATATCCCCTCCATACTGATCTGTGCTGACCTTGGGATTTGATATAGACATGCGAGTCTCATAATAACATTTTCCAACGTACTTTGAACCCATGGAATACATCATTGGGACCTGGAGGGTCAAGTGGTGGTGAGGGCGCTCTGATTGCTCTCCGGGGATCACCATTAGGTGTTGGGACTGATATTGGCGGTAAGTCAACGCAGGATTTGATATGAAATAATCTTTTAATTCTGCGAAAAGGGTCCGTTCGCATTCCAGCTCTCTGCTGCGGTACTTACGGCTTTCGACCGAGTGCTGCAAGGATACCAAACGGCGAAATGCGCACTTGCAACACTCCTGGCCTGAAATTCATCCTCTCTTGCGCTGGCCCATTGTCATTGGACCTGGATGGAATCGAATTATTTTTCAGATCAGTTCTCGGGGCCCAGCCTGCACTCTATGATTCCACAATCATTGATATTCCCTGGAGACAGGTTCCCGGAAAGTCGATTTTGAGAATCGGAGTTATTCCTGAGGATCCGCTATTCCCTCTACATCCCCCGGTCAAAAGAGCATTAGCGGAAGCAACCAGCATACTGGAAGCACAGGGCCACCAGGTAATACGCCTGGATGCGAGGGATGCTAAGGTGGGTGAAATTGCTGAAGTCGCCTGGAACATCTTTAGTCTGGACCCAAGCGCCGGCAACCACCTTAAAGCTTCCAGGGACCCCCCTGTACCTGGGCTAGTTCATATCCTTAAGGAGAGTGAGCGTTTGAAGGCGTTCTATACACCAACCCTGCCTGATATGAATGAGATGGACCGGCTGGGTAAACTCGGCGTGCTGAATGCCAGGAGAGCCCAGCTGCGGGAGGAATACAGGAAGCTCTGGGTGAGGCATGAACTGGATGTTTGCATTGCGCCCCCGGCTCAGAGTACAGCCGTGCCGCATGATTTGTTTGGAATGCCTCCTTACACTGTGCTTCTGAACCTTCTTGATGTATGCCTCTTGGCCTCAATAATAGTGATCTGTGAGGATCTTCATCTGACTTACCTAGTATCCCTCGTGCATCATTCCCTTCGGATGTGTGGATGAGGCCGACTCGAGGGAGACCTTCGAAATCAGAGAGGATCAGGTTGCAGCCCCATGTGAGTACTTCTTTCCATATATAATCAGAGAGCCCTGCTAACTAGGTTTTAGTCAATTACGAGCAGCTGAAGGGAGCGCCCCGTTCCATCCAGGTGTTTACCACAACCATGCGCGACGAAGAGTGCCTGCAAATTGCGAAGCAAATTGACCAGTGCCTCAAGGGAACCAAGTAGCCACCTGATGGGAAATGTATCAGAACGTGACGGATAATAAAATAAATTATAGCCGAGTGTCAACCTCCTACACTTCATGAGTGCGGTGGAGCTTTTCAAACTGCCCACTTAACAGGTTGTCATTATTGATATACTTTTCCAAATATATGTGACAGTCGAATTTCCATCCCTTTTTGCTCAACCATAATGCGCTCAAAAGCATGTATGAACTTGCCATCCCTGACTAGCTTGCGCAGATGGGGCCGTGAACTATACTCGTTCTTCGGGCAAGTCGTCCTTTTAGTGTAGTTTACTTAGAACAGTTGCATACTTGCTGCTTTAGTTTCCACTCACAACAGGTAGGTGATTGGATGGCCAACATAGTAAGCACCTAGGCCATAGTCCACCTCTGCCATACGCATGAGAGTGAATGCAAGTGCCTGAGCCTCTACGCAAGTGAATTTCAGTAAGTCACCATATTGGAGGGAGAGCAAACTTTTAGTATTCTGGACATACAATACTCTCGATAAAGCTCGCTATCCCCTACAAATCACATAGCTTCTATTCTTAACTAACACGTAACTGTATCGTAAGTTTTGCAGTGTATTCCTATTGAATGCCATGCTAAGAGTGCAGTGATATGTGCTGGTACATGCGAAAAACGCCTGCCAGGTTTCCGAGCTGCAAAGGAAAATCTGAAAATAACTGTATCAATTTTGACCCTGTTGAGGACTATATCCAATGGTGCATGCCAGCTGAACAGAGAGGTAGACAATGCGAAGTCCCTATTATCTCGACACAGGCAAGTTCTACCAAACGCGGTAAAGACTGCCCGAGACATCGTCCCATACCGAGCCCGACTGGCCAGGGAGGATCGGCAGGAAGCCAAAATGAAAGTAGAGGGAGAGGAGGAGGAGGAGGAGGAGGAGGAGGGCTGGCTTCAGGACAAAATGTTCAGGTTGCGGCGTGAGAAAGAGAAAGGGGACTTCCTATACTTGTTATTGGTCATGTGACAGGCAGTTTGTAAAGGGCGTTCCTCCTGTTCATGTCGTCTTGGATCCCAACCCTTCCTGCACCATCTTCAGCATCATGGCTTCTTCCTTGTTTTTAGGCCTTGACGGCGAGCCCCTTCATGAAAATCAAGTCTTAGGCTATGGAGGAACCGGAGTTGTGATCCGCCGTGGCCAGTTAGCGGTGAAGATCCCCTTACGGCATCCCTGGAGTAGCGAGGCAGACGTGCAATCGAATATGGAAGTCATTATGCACGAGCAGAGCATCTTTGAACGTTTTAAGTCCTTCCCAGATCATCAAATTGACGGCATTGTACCCTGCATTGGGCTGCAAGTGAATGCCACTCAACTTGCCCTCGTGGGGAATGGAGATCTACGCGCCTATCTTGACAAGCACCGTCCTACACCAAGCATTCAGATTGCATGGTTTCGTCAAATGGCTCGTGCTATTGGACAGGTCCATGACAAACGTGTTATTATAGCAGATATCGCTACCCGCAACTTTCTTCTAGATTCCGACTTATCCATCAAAATATGCGATTTCAGCGAAGCATCCATTCTACCCATGAGAACAGTCATGGAAACAGCCGATGATGATGGGTTCTCAATACAAACCGATATCGGACAACTTGGTGCAGTAATATACGAGGTGAGCACAGGCCAAGAATGCGATTTTGATCTTTTCAAGGACGGTATTCCCGAAGACGGTCGAGCTATCTGGCCGCCTCGCACTTCGCTTCCCAGCACTGAGGGCTTGTGGCTCGGTTCAATCATCGAAAAATGCTGGCTTCAAGGCGGTTTCCAAAACGCACATGATTTATTGCGCGTTTTAAATTCAGCAACCATCGAAGGGAGTGAGACTTCCGGAGTTCAACCTCATGTTCTACCCCTGTGCCTTGGTCAACGTGTTAAAAAGCCTATTATGTTTTGTCTCATTTTTGGTGTAATTATGGTCGCCGGTGTGTGGGCCCAGAGGCAACGACGATAGATAGATATGAATGCTATTTTTCCCAGCTGCCTCTGCTAGTTTCAAATGCTGCTGGAAGTATAATATACAGCCAGCCTAGAAGCAAAGCCGCTGTAAATACCTAGTAGCGTGTCTGGTCAATGCAGGTGTATATGATAACACTCCATGTGCGTCTTACGGCTGTATATCTTTGTTTCCTAGCATTTGTCGGTGTGCTTTGGGAATATAGCACGTATCAGCGGGATCACGGTCATGGCCCCAACAACCTCAAAACTGGCCGATGCATGTGTTTAGCCGGGGGTGGAGTAGGAAAAGGAGTCTGATGATATGAATACTTGAAAAGTAAAAAAAAGGAAAAGAACATTCAGCAGTCGGGATTCGCTGGTGGTCACCCACCCAACTACTAACCGACCGGCGTATGGCTTAAGTACGGCTGAGCGGACGGGAAGCCCTGTTCTCCATACCCTGTGGCCGAATGTATTTGTTTTCCCTGAGTAATGGAATATATAGAAAGCAGAGAAGACACAAGACAGTGGGATATGGACTGTATATCAACAGCCAATTGCCGAAAGAGCCTTATACAGAAAACGATAAGTTTATCTTTCATTTAATTGCCTGGAAATCAGAAGAAGTTGAATGTGTCACGATCCTTTCTAAATGGAAATCCTTAGAAACTTGTCATGATTCCCTACTCCTGAAAATTGTAGCAATATATATTAAGGGGCGTACCTATTAGAACCATTCCGGGTGGTTATGAAAGAACGAACTCCTTATCCCATGCGGTTCAAGGACTAGCGCAGCATCTAAGAAAAAAAACTTCTTCTTTCACCCTCTATACATCCTCTCCCTACCTGGTCTATATGCGGAGGCACAAGCATCGACTATCTTAAGTGAAGACTGCTATCTAACCAACGAGAAGGAAGACACCACCGTACGCCCGATGCCTGGGTCTCGGATGTTATACTTTTTAGATTTTTTTTAAACGCTATAATAAATGGCAAATTTCAGACCACCGCCATTAGTACGTGATAGTTTAATCTGGAAGCCACTGCTATGCGGGTACTTCATAGCTCCGGTTATTATCTGCGAACATGCTCATTGATACAGTTTCCTGAATCATACGGCCGAGGTCCTCATAGCACTGGGGCAAATATTACGGTAAGACATGACTCCATGCTGTGCTGCTCTGTTACCAGCTAAGCTCGCATGTGGAGCCCGAGACAAAGTGGAATCAACGGACGAACCATGATCCAGTAATACGGAGAAGTAATTTCCGGTAGGTAGTGACCCAGAATATGAGTTTTATCGTGATATTCCGAGTAAGGTACGGAGTAAGCTCGCATGATTCAATCTCCGATCGAGCCGGTTTGGCATTCCCTCTCCCTTGCGAAATGTTTAACCTGTGCGGATGCTCGCCAATATACCGAAATATGGAGCATTTCCAATAGAACTTGATCCTCCGGTTCTACTCTGCGGAAACGGGTCAACCGAGTGGCACCGGTTCCTGGCTCCTGGTTGGATTGGGTAAGATTGTCTCAGGTATGAATAGGGCTCGCTTGCCTGAGTTATCACCTAGATGAACTTCCTATATAATAGCTGAACCTGTATGTATCCCTCGCTCATCTTGATTGCCAAACAACTTTCCCTTTTACTTTCTTTCTCTCATCAGTCATTCATTTCCAACCATCTACGGAGTACACTTTCTTTGATCATGAAATATACAACTCTTTTCACCGCTGCTGCGGCCGCATTCGCTAACAGCGTCAACGCTGGTGTCGTTGGTGCTGCCCAGGGTTTCGCCAAGGGCGTTACCGGTGGTGGCAACGCTGCAGAGGTTTATCCCAAGACTAACGATGAGCTGGTCTCTTACTTAGGCGACAGCGAGCCCCGTGTCATTGTTCTTGACCGAACGTATGTGATATTTCTCGTGGAAGCTACAGGATCTATGCAACATATTACTGACACCACCTTCTTCGACATAGTTTCGATTTCACCGGAACCGAGGGTACAGAGACCGCCAGCGGTTGTTCTCCCTGGGGAACGGGCTCCAAATGCCAGATTGCTATTAACTTGCACGGTTGGTGTGATAACTACGAGCCCAACGCTCCCAAGGTCTCTTCCATTACCTAGTATGTCTATTGACTCTATACTTCCGAGACCTGTAACGTCCTGACTTCAAGCTTCAGTGACCAGGCCGGCATCCTCGGTATCGTCGTCAACTCCAACAAGTCGCTCGTTGGAAAGGGGTCTGCCGGAGCCATCAAGGGTAAAGGCATTCGCATGGTTAGCGGTGCCAAGAACATTATCATCCAGAACATTGCTATTACGGATCTCAACCCCCAGTACGTCTGGGGTGGCGATGCCATCACCCTCAATGATACCGACCTGGTCTGGATTGATCACGTCACTACTGCACGCATTGGTCGCCAGCACATTGTTCTGGGTACCAAGGCTGATAACCGCGTCACGATCTCCTATTCCCTGATTGATGGCCGCTCCGATTGGTCTGCTACCTGCAACGGACACCATTACTGGGGTCTGTACCTCGACGGGTCCAACGATATGGTGACTCTTATGGGGAACTATTTCTATAACCTGAGTGGCCGTATGCCGAAGGTCCAGGGCAACACCCTTCTCCATGCCGTACGAATTGCTCCATCCCGAATACGTCTACTCCACCCACAGAGGTTCAGACCTGCTAACAAAAAGAAAATCAGGTCAATAACCTCTTCCACAACATCGATGGCCACGCTTTTGAGATTGGCCAGGGCGGCTACGTCCTCGCCGAGGGTAACGTCTTTCAGAATGTCGGCACCGTCGTCGAATCTCCTATGCAAGGCGGCCTGTTTAGCTCGCCTGATGTCAACACTAACGCGCAGTGCAAGGCCTACCTCGGTCGCTCCTGCGAGCTCAACGCTTTCGGTGGCTCCAGCGCCATGAGTGGCGCTGACACCAGCATCCTAAGCAAGTTCAAGGGCAAGAACATTGCCTCTGCCCGCGGTCCCAATAACATTTCCAAATGGACTATGGCCAACGCTGGTGCTGGGCATATTTAAGGCATGACCAATTGCGTGTTAGAAGAGCTTGCGCCTGAGACGCTCGTGTGAAGTCTGTGTATTCGATATTTTTTCTCTTCTTCTCGCCTGTGATTGATTTCGCCTTAGATCTTTATTTTTATTGGTTTTACTATTTATGGTCCAGCTTGCAATGTGTAACTTCTCTGCCTAGGAGGCATGAACAATACATTGTAAAGCTGATGTTCAAGTAAACATATAGTAGATATATTGGGATTGTCGGGTGGAAACTTCATGACTCGGCTTCAACAAAGTAATGATGTGCAATGTCAATATTCATACGGAGTATGTTTTATTTATGTACCTTGCTTTTGTATGTACGTGCCTGAATGTATTCAATGGCATAAAGTGACTAAGCAGTGTTCTCTTCAGTCCTGCTCACGAAGGAAATAGCACATTCTGCTCTAGCTCACGGGTTCTGCTGCTTTTAGGTTGATGGGGATTACTCTTGCAAAGGAAAGGGTGTATAGAGCAGCAATTGCAATGGGTGAGCATCATTAAAGCGTTGTAGTTTGGGGGTGTCGGTTTGCTATGTTGACCTGTGCGTGAGGCGTATGCTAGGTATCTTCTAGGGCCCAGTCAAGTATTTGTCTTTCAGTAATATCTTGAATTATCTGCTTTGTTGTTAACTTGCGGCTTGCAAAATTAAACCCTAGTGGTTATCTGTAACTTATTGCTTCAATGATGTCGAATGCCGCAGTGATAAATTATCAAATCCTTCACCCCCGGACTCACGACTCCTGATACAAAGGTTAATATAAGAACCTGCCATAGCCTCTTGGATTTATCTATTACAAATCAACCATTGTACTTACCAGGAATAGTGAATAAACAAAGAAAATAGTGTTAAGGCATCAAGCGGACTGTTTCGTTAAATAATTGATAAATTCCGTCTATTCTTTGTCGGAAACAAAGCTACTAGACGACCTTTTGGTTCCGGTGCCACAAAGTATAAAGAGCAAGGCCAAACAATAAACAAACGAGGTGATCAAAGCGTTCGACTTCACATATAATGCCCTTCTGATCTACAATAGGGCCATAATCTTACTGATCACGCATCATTCCGAAGAAGCTGTAAGTCCTTGCCATGGACATATTGACCCTTTTAGACGCTGAAAATCCATATATATACTTTTATATAAATTAGCCTACATCCTCACTAATACTATCATTATCAACCGACCGCCGCTGAACCGTACATTTCCAATCAAAATAAACTCTCAATTGGCGAGTTTAAAAAAAGTTTAAAAATATAAAACACAATCGAGATGGCAGCTCGTTGGCACCAAAACTCGATCGACGAGGTCGAAGCGGCCATAGTCTACTGGGATCCTATTGCCCAGCTTGCTCGGGTTGTGAACGGAACAAACAGATACCCTTCTCCAAATCTGGACGGGGCTGCCGACTTCGAATTTGACCATATCCCTGTTTCGCAGGGCGCAATAAACGAGACCATCAACGCTGCTCGAGAGCATTTGCACGAGATTCTGAACGGTGAGATGCCCTTGGGACTTTCCCCAGGCAATGGGAGCTTTGATGGCGATTACTCTGATGATGATATCGAGTCGGAGGTGGATAGTGATGCATCTGATGAAGAGGAAGGCCAAGAGTATGGAGACGAGACTGAGTCAGGATCAGACGATGATGAGGGTGAAGATAATGATGAGGATTATGACGAGAATGATGATGAAACTGATGATGGGAATAATGAGGATTATGATGACAGCTACGAGGATGAGGCCATGACAGAGAGCGAAGATGAAGAGCATGAGGACGAGGCTATGCCAGAGGATGAACTGCAGGGTCTCGCAGAAGAAGAACTCGAAGAGGCGGAGACTATTGTGGGGGAAGACGCACAACATAATGAAGATGACTTTTCCAGTAATGATGGCAACAAGAGTGACGAAAGGCACAAATCATGGGACGATAACTTGAGCGATTGCACTGAAACAATGCGCACTGGTCAATTGCGTACGTACATTCGCCAGGTTGACACATACGGCCCAGATGATAAGTCCTCTGTACAAGTCATCCTTCGTTTCAGAGCCCCGCTTGAGCGGACTATCATCACTTTCAATGTAGACAGATATGATTGCGATACCCTCAATGTTGAGCTGCACAAATATGACGGCGGATTTGGGCGTTATACCCAACCGGTTGGTGCTGAAAGTTACACGGTGGATGTTGATTTGTCTGAGCTTCATTATGTCGAGGAGATTAAGACAGTGGGAGTCTATTTGGCCAAACGAAACAAAATTGCAGCTTTAATCCTGAGCTACGTCTTTGATGATGACGATGAGGAGGAGGAAGACGCCAATCACGAGTAGCTTTAATCTGTCGCACAGAGCTGGTTCCCTGGTTCTTTCCTTCATTACCTGAGCCTTCATTGCGATCGTCATGCAGGATCCTGTTTTCTGTGACAGCTACAGGGTCCGGGTGGTTTTCATTCATGACTGTTATGTTATTGAATATTGCAACATCCACAACTGCAAACAGTCTCAAAAAAAAAAAAAAAAAAAAAAGGAGAAAAAATTAAAAAATAAAAAAATAAGAAAAGAATTAAATGGCTTGGATGATAATACTTACTGGCATTATACCTAACCTTCCACATCGATAATGAGTCGACATTGATAGGTGAGAAAGCAGTTTATTCATACTTTCTTAATGTATCCGAGAAACCTGCATTCTATTACGTTCGCCATGTCTTTTTTAGAAGGTGGGGTTAATTCCATAATAGGAAGTTTGAGTAGCCTTCATACGGTCTATAAACTGAAAGAAAATCAGACGAACCGATATTCCTCCGATTCTTGTTCTTTGTAGTTGGCCGCTGACAATGGAAGCTGCCGAAATGTCCCATGCGGAATATTTCGGTGGTTATACTGAGCACGAACCTGCTGTTATTTGCACGACGCTCATGACTGTTCCTATAATGAGTTGCTTGGGAGTAAGATGAAATGTGATGGTCTTTGTGAGAGACGGATTGAATCTCACTATTAACTGGTTAAGGAATCACTCCTCGTCCCAATATGTATATTGGAGCCCAGCTATACCGAACAGAAGAAATTCTAAGTATGTGACACAGTCACACCATGTCCGAATCACTCAGGCCCCAACCCCATCCCACACTCTACCCTGTAGCAGAACAGCTCCAGGTTCATCGTGGACCGAAACCGTCCCTTCTGGTCCGGCCTCGGCAAAGAAAGCGATTCCGAAACATCGCTCAGAGGGCAGTAGATCCGAGTCGTGATGACCGTCCGGTCATTTACAAAAACCTCCAGAACACTTCCATCGAAGAAGGCTTGGACATGTAGATTCTCCTCGCGCTCATCACCATTGATGTCTGAGTATGTAAATAGTGTCTGCGGGGCGGTTTCAGGGGCGTGGTTGATTTGGGGTTCGTTAGGAGTTGGTCTTGTGATGCTGAATGTCTCGGTTGAGGGGGACCAGGAGAGGATTGTTTGGGCCGTTGCATCTTGAGGAACAGTCAGAAGTGAAGTTGTGGAATGTAAGGAAGACTGTATACTTACCAGGGCTATGTGAGACGGCAAGGCCAACGCGGCTACAATTCTTGTTTACCGGGAACTCTGCTGTTATTTCCCAGGCCAATGTTTGTAGAGACACTTGGGCGGGGTGGCATAGTCTCAAGTCGTGGATTTCAGCACAGTCTGCTTTGTTCCGTAGTCTCTTGACGCGCAGGTCAGGCTTTATGGCCAGTGTCCGAATCGTGAAGGATCCCAGCGCGTTGGGTTGGACCTCCATGGACGTAATGGAGTTAAGATCTGATTGACGGGCCTTGGTAACGTTCTGAATGACCAACATTTCTACCACACGAGGCAGAGAGATGAGCCCGTTCCATCCCTGTGCATGCCGAAGGTGGTCAGGAAGGTCTTCCTCGATAACCCAGCCAAACACAACGTGCTGCTTAGCCAGGGGATCGAAAAAAGAGTTCACGGCATAGAGGCACCCGTGGTCAAAAACGCCGGAAAAGGAATATTTTGCCAATGGCTTGGATTTATCTGCCTGGTTAGTCTCCTCGTCTGTCCTGATAGACATCCATAATTGCTGGCGTGGAATTCTCTTCTCGGGAGCTTTTCTCTGGTATGTCTGCGAACCTACATCGTCAAACCAGATACACCCCTCGGTTCCAACAATGACGAAGTCCCTAGTGACATCTTGGTCATCAGAGAGAGTCATTATATTCGCCACTTTCCAATTGATCCCAAAATCTCCAGACCATCGAGACGGGTAAAAGTTTCTTCCAACGTCGGCCAAGTTTCCAACATACTTCCAGTCACGGAGGTTGTTCGAGTTGATGGTATAGACGAAGACGGTTGGCGTTCTGTCCTTGATTCCCCCAGATGGAAAGCCATACAGCTGCGAGGATGGACACCCAGTGATCCTGCTCAGAGAAGGCAGAGGCCCAATAAACGGGTCTCTCCAAGCAACAACGTCCAGGTCTGATGGAGGTCCCGGTATAATGGGATTGCAGTCCGGTCGTTCCCACGTTACGCCATCTCGCGAGACGGCTAAGGCCAGAGACTCACATCCTCTCTTGTAAGGCAAGGTATAGTGTATCGGGAGGTGTGAGACGGAAGTATAGATAGTTGTGAGAGCGCCAGCATGACCATCGATATCCGTAGCCAAAAGACACCCAGTGAACACACCGCATGTGTCGTATGACGCAGTAGGAACTAAGTATGGAGATTGGGATATCTTCCAGGTGACCAAATCCTCCGAAATCGTGAAGCCCCACGAAACGTTACCCCAATCATTGCCTTTCGGGTTCCATTGGAAGGCTACACGGTATAGTCCAGTAGAAGGGTCATAGCCGAGACCGCAGGGGTCATTGAGCCAACCTTGAGGCGCTTTGAGGTGGAATTTCGGGCTCCAATGTGAATATGAAGTCAGTGGGTCCTCTTGACAACTCTTAGTCTCCGTTCCTTGAATGTTGACTTGCAGATCACTGTCAAGATGTCCCGTTGTCAGGGAAGAATAGATAACGGTCGACATATTGTAGTAAATGGTCACGAGACGGTAGTGAGAAACGATTGAAAGGTGCTATGCTCTGCATTTTCATGTTTTTCAGCAGGTGTTTTATGCTGTGCGGTGGTCGTCTCAGGGTGACATAATACGACTTCTTCGGAGAAATAATGGGGGGCTTTCTGTAACACCACAACCACCTGGCATGAGTCTAAGGCCTCAAATTTTCCTTTTTAGGCAGGCAAGGACATAATAGGCAAAATCGACGGAAATTCTGCCTAATTGACTTAATAACACGTGAGATGGAGGTTGGTCGGACTATCGTCGGAGAAATGCATCGTTCTCCTGGGGAAAGTATCCTCCGCAGTGTTTGCGGCTGAATGCTCCACCTCCCTTGTGTTGGAATCTGGGGGATTTGAGAGCATGTATAGCCTTCTATAAGACCTATCACTGTGGCGAGAGCCTCTCAACTATCAGAATCGGGGAAAGAAGCAGGATGGGATCTCCCGAGGTCAACGAACAGGAACCAGCAGCTCAGCATGTGGACGTCGTTAGCCAGCCAAGCAAGACTGTCAATACCCACTTAGTCCTAGTGTGTACGGCATTCGGTGCAGCCTCGTTCATCTTTGGCTTTGATGACAAGATTATCTCTCCAATAGCAGCACTGGAGCCATTCGTGAGTCCTTGACAGTCAGGGAAAAGAGCATAAGTCCTATACTGACCCTCCGGCGCTACGAAACAGGTTGGAAAACACCAAGGCCCCAACGCCGTGACTGGGAAATATGTTTTCAGTGCTCGAAATCAGAATCTCCTCTTCTCAGTCCCTCTCGTTGGATCTATACTCGGTGGAATTCTCTCATCGCCCTCGAATTCGCGATTCGGCCGGAAACTACCCCTGTTAGCGGCATACGTATTATCAATAGGTGGTGGTGTTCTCCAGGTTCTTGCCCCTAACCTTGGGGCATTTGTGGCGGGACGCTTTATCAATTCTATTGCCATGGGACTTTCCAATGCTACATCCCCATTGTACTTGTCTGAGGTAGTACCTCCAGCCATGCGAGGGAGAAGCGTAACGTCCATCAACATCCTATCCCTTATCGCTGGCGTTGTGGGGACAACTATTGTTTGGCGCACCGAGAGGCTGGGGGGGCATCAATCGTACATGATTCCCCTGATCGTGCAGTGTGTCTTGCCAGCGATCCTGTTCATATTAACGCTTCCTCTTCCCGAAAGCCCCCAATGGCTAGTGAGCAAAGACAGAATGGAACAAGCCTACTCCAATCTGCGAAAGCTGCGAGGTTTCAGTGATACCGAGGTGATACGCGAGTTGCAGGTCATGAAGATGTGCGAGGACAATGAGCGTCAGCTCAGCACCGATGTGAAATTCTGGGAGATCTTCAACCGCCAGAACCTCAAGCGAACGTTGTCAGCCGGATCATTCTACTCGCTTAACCAGGTCTCCGGCGTCATTCTCTCGACAACATACGCCACTGTCTTCCTGACAGAAATAAGCGTCGGAGACGCCTTCACTCTAACCGTCGTATCGTCCTGCTGCACCCTAGCGGGCACCATTGCAGCCCCATTTGTTATCGACCGGGCAGGCCGGCGGCCAACAGCGTTCGCCGGAATGTCAGTTCTCTTCATAATCAACATCGTAGCAGGTGGTCTTGCATTCGACACGGGGAATAAAAGAGCCACGGTAGCAATCGCTGCGCTATCATTCATCTTCAACTTCTTCTGGGCATCATCATTCTACTCCCTATCGACCTTGATGCCCTCTGAAATTGCCACGGCCAAGCTGCGCAATCACACCATGGCGTACACTATAATGTGCGCTCAGACAACGGCAGCCATCACCACCATCGCCGTGCCACAGCTCACCTCCGCGGATGCTGCAAATCTGGGTTCGAAGACCTATCTCGTATTTGCGGGTTGCATGGCTGGTGTTCTTACCTTTGCGTACTTCTTCATGCCCGAGACTCGGGGAAGGACCTTTGCAGAGATTGACGAGATGTACGACGCGGGTATCCCTATGCGCGCATGGCGGAAATATGAAACAAAAATGCAATCGAGAACAGGTGTTGCGGATGCAAAGGACGGGGAATGGGTGATAAGGAGTTGCATGTATCAAGTCGCTTAGGGAGAGTACAGAGACTGCATAAAAGTAGCAGGATACCAGACATATAAATGCGTTCAAATAGTCCATACCGTGAAGAATCCAATCGGCCCAAGCTCTCGACTTGAGTGGGCTGGAGTACATGTGTGGCTTGTATTCTGTAGCTGAGTTGGGTATTTGAAAGCTACCGAAGTATATAGAGGGACCCTAACACCTTCGTCTTTGCCACCCGAATCTCATCTATTGCGATCCTGTGGAGCCGGGCAAGTCAAGATCATGGTCTCGCATTCGTCGGCGACTTCGCGACTGTCCCAGATTCCCTCCCTTCGACGTAATGAACGCAGCACCGCGACACTGCGTAATTGAGTCTCTCGATCTTCGCACGACGCACAAATAAACGCTAGAACGGGAATTATATCGCCCCCAAGAGCAAAAGTCGGCTGTTTTTGCGACTGATACATCTGAACGACCGCCTCGGCCTGTGACAAAATTGTCTTACACCTTTCGTCATTGACGTCTTCATTGAAGTTCGCCATTGCCGTCAACATTGCCCAGATGTTTTGCTCTAAAGAAAAAATCAGTTGGTCCGGCTGGTGATCCTGCGATGGCTGCTCGGGCTCCAGAGCGCCCGATTGCCGAAGCAGCTCGAACCGTGAATTCCAGACATCGAAAGCTTCTCGCGAAGAACTTAACGCTGCTTCCTCTTGCACTTGGTGACTGTTGGTAGCATTGCCATGTGAGACAAATGTAACGTTATAAACGATATCCACCAGCTGCAGCATCTTCGAGGCTTCGTCATAACTAGCAAATGGCTCATGACGACTGCCCATGTCAGGCATAGGATATCCCGCAGGCAAACCACCTAGAACATTATCTCCATTGAAGGCAACCGTGTCATGGCCAAGGTGGTAGAAGAGTCTGAGAACGGCGTTCCTCAAATCCGCCGGGGCCGCTGCAGCTGCAGGATCCGAGGAAGAACCTAACAGGCAACATCCCGCCTGTAAGTGTCGGACAGACTCTCTATAGCGGCCAAGCAGCTGTTCAATGCAGATGAATATAACGCAGCATATTATGGGAACGGAAGCGTATATGCCCTGGTGGTCACGTCCAGCGTAAGCCTGGATCTGGGCAATGGCAGCATTATATTTTTCGATAGCGGCAATCTCGGAACGTAGAACGGCGTCCTTTGACACATCTAGATCTCCAGGACCACTAAGAAGGAAGTGCCGATGAGCAGCTCCCAGGGCACAGATGGCGTACTTGAGAGGCGTCGCGCCGTGGGCGAGGGGCATCGCATAGCAATGCCAGAAGTCCGTAGGATCGTACACGGAGGCGACATAATTAAGGACGAAGAACTGTGCATGGCGAAATAGAGCGGAGTCGTTGTCATTAGTGAACAGTCTTTCAGGTACAACATTCGGGATCGTCGTTTGCCAAGCAGCTGACGTTGGTAGTGGTACATGATTCCTTTGTCGGCGTGGCAGAAGAACCGGCCTCAGTCCGGAATCCTTGCATATGCGCTGTAACAGAAGGACGTTGGCTTGAGAGTCAGGCCTTGCTTTTGGTCTAGGCTTTGGACCGGGTTTCAATCTAGGAGTGATTTTATAGCCCTCACACGTGTGGCGGTCTTGTTGGCATCGCAGACAAGTTGGTTTGGTCTCGTCGCATTTCAAACGGCGAGCTCTACAGGGGTGTTAGTGAATCCATTGCAGTAGTAAGCGCTTAAAACAACCCACTTGCTAAATCAAAGTGAAGCAGTCAGTACGCGACTATTCGAGTGTGCCCCTAGTCGCTTGGCGACTGACTGTAGACAGGAATGGGATGCCATACCAGGTGATGCAGCCCGTTCTCACTCGGGGGGCCTTGGATCTGCCGCGTCTGCTCTTATCCCCTTCATATTGGGCTGCCATGCTAAGTCTGACTTGGAATCCCAGGAGCATGATCGTGGCAGTTGGAGATTGAATGGAAATTGATGAAATCCATCCATGAAAGAAGATGCGGCCTCAGGCGGATTATATAATCCTCAGGCACCCACGTTTCGCCTTGCTTGCTGATTGGCTGCTTCGTAACAATTCTCTGAATGGGAGGCGCCCATTGGTCAATCGATTCTAGGAGGTATAATTTCTTATATCATTTTAGATGGGCCTCCAAGAACTATCAAGGGCCGAGTTTTCAATCCTGGATAAGATCTCACACAGTTAAAAAAAAAAAAAAACTCTCAATCGGTATTAAGAAGATACACTACCATGAGTACCATCATTTCCAACCTCGCTGAATGCTATCATTATTTTCCATGCCCTTTTTGACACTCCTGCAATGAGAAACTCCCTATGCAAATATGGACACCATGCTCGGATATCGTGCCCTCAAAACGTCCAGTCTTTTGTTCCCTCATGAACATAGTCTTTCTCCCACCACTTGGCGTTTTTTGGAGGGATGGCCAGTCCCCATTCTACCAGGACCTTCTCGTGCCACACATCGTCCGGAGAGACTGGGACGGTGAAGCCAAGCCCGATGATGTACCTAATAGAGAGTTCAGCTTGATGCGGTTATGATGTGCCCAGTGGTGGCAAACTCACAATGTCCTGTCGTCCTGGTCCCAGAGAAGATGTTTCAAACCGCAATCCAGAGGCTTGACTCCTAGACCATACATCTCCCTGGCGGCGATCAGAGCAGGTGAGTGATTTGGATGCACGGCATGAAGCGCAAGCCACAGGATCACTAACCTATACGCCGGTTCAAAAGCCTCTCGAACAGCATCCCGCTCGGCCCTCTCCAAGGACCAAAACCTCTCCTCGTCCAGCCGTACACCGGGAAGCTTCTCCCACAAGAGATACGAAATATATCCCCCAGGAACCCAACCAGAGATATCCTGCTTCATCTCCTTGACGCCCAGACACTGCGGGACATGTTTTGCCTGCTCCTGGCGGAACAGAGTCAAGGCCTGAATATCGTCATGGGAGCGACACGCCGCCTGTGCCGAGCGGATGGCCGCACAGGCATCCTCGGTGCATCTGTGCGGGACTTGCATGTAGACTCTGAGAAAGGCCTGTTGGGATGGCTCGCGCACGTTGCGGCAGAGGAAGGTGGCTTTGGAGTACGACGGGTTCGGGGTTTCGAGCTCCTCCGTGGCGCAGCGCACGGTCTGTTGATGGGGATGCTCGGAGATGAGGGCGACGATGGCCCATCGCGAGGGGGACGGCGTGTCGAACTCGACGTATTCGTGGATCCAAGAGCCGCTGAAGAAGGTGCGGTAGTTCATTTGGAGATGACGTTGCAGTTAGGGGGATATGGGTCTGACTGTCTGAAACTGAGATGTGAACAATGGGAGGAGATGAGACAGGTGCAGGGGGTAAGAGGTGTAAGTGATAGTAAACAAGCCATACAAAGGCAGGCAGTGGTTGTGCTAGTAACTATATCAGCTGACAGTTATTTAACCTTCAACATCTTTTCTACACGTTACCATACGTTGCTCTTGATTACCTGTTCTGTCCCAAACCTGCTTCCCACCAGTAAAAATACTTCAAAAGTATACATGTATGTATAAAATAAAAAAGGAAGAGAGAAGAAGATGCGTCGGCCGGGAGTCGAACCCGGGTCCCTTGCTTGGAAGGCAAGGATGATAACCGTTACACTACCAACGCAGATTATTAAGATTCCTGGATGTTCCTTGTCCCATATTTCTGTGACCGCGACTTATTCCAATAGTCCATGCTCCATATACTTCAGTGGATATGTACGCAGTACAGTACATTCACATAAATTGTGGTCTATACTATTTCTCTGCTTATTTTGTCAAGATATGTTTGACATTGTGCAGCATCTGTTCGCTATCATATGGTTGTCCTCCGATATATATTTTCGCCATGTTTTATTCACACCGCCATGACGAAACACGAATCGAGCCCTAATGATTACTTCTTCACACTGGTTATGTACAGTATACTACGAAGTCTGATAATAAAGGATCCCAATCAGATAAGCCAAGCATCGCGAGAGATTACTCCGTAATTGCAGTATTGGGTAAAACCGCCCGCTGGGCCCGACGTCATCGTATTCCTGACTCCTTTTTGCCAATCCGAGTTTAGCCCTGCTCGAGTTTAGATGATCAGCGAAGGATGAGCTGACTCTGTGCACACCTATCAAGTGCGACCGTGACGTGGGGGGGCGAAGCAATACCGTGCCACAAGGCTCGCTGCGCCGTGCTCGCTCGATAGTCGAGATTAAGGATTGAGGATTTCGTATTTAAAGGCTCGTGGACCGCTCATGTTGGTTTATGGTTTTCTGTCGACAAGTTTCAGCAAGGATTTTCCACAGCCTCGCCGTCAACTTCGCTGAAGAGCGTGCGGATAGGAACACTCACCTTTGATTGAATTTCATGAAATAATAGCGACAGAACTAGAGAGGTTCCCATAACGCCCAAATCTCATAATCCAGTTGCTCTGACCCAGGCGGTTCGATCAACATCCTACAGACATCATGCCGTCGGATTCAACGCTGCCAATGCTGAAACAGCCGCTGTCTATTCGCCCAGACCAAGTGGCCCAACGGCCCACCTCACTCCTCGTCAAACAACATACCAAAAGCTGGACCGGAGGCGACTTCACAATCTCCAACCGGTCAGTCGAAGGCAGCTCCAAGCTGGAAACACTGTTCTCGGTAGACGGTGAGGTTGGATCGCTGTCTCAGCGACGACACGTGCGCGACGCCTCGGGTCTCCCTCTCTTTGACATCCGCCGTAAACGAGCCGGAGTGACCTGGTTTGTGCATCTTCCAGGAGACAGCGACAACGCAGACGCGAAACCCATCGCCACGATCGCGCCGAAACTACACCCGCTGAAGGACAAGTTCGACGTGCATTTCCAGAATGCCAGTGCGGACGGAGCGGACGTGGTGCTGGAGGTGCGCGGACAGGATATCTGGAAATACCGCACGCATGTGTACTACAACGGGTCGTTGGTGATGGTGTCGAAGTTGACGGATATGGTGTCGGTGTATCTGCCGATCAAGCGACCGAAATGGGAGTTGGAGGTGGCAGAAGGATTCGACCTGTCCTTGGTGAGTACGGACTTGGATCAATTGTTTTTCAGAACAGAGCTGACTTGACATCTCAGGCATCTACGATCGCGGTCATCCTAGCGGCCCTGCTCTACCAGAGCATGATGCAGTCAAGAAGCGTTCCAAATCGCGGGGATGATCCAGGCGAAGGGAACAGTAAGAAATAGTGTCAGGAGTGACAGGAACCACTTCCCAGCAGACAGCTGAGAATTTAGGCAGCAGGGAGTGATGGACTGGTATATGATTCGGATTGCAGGCATTGAACAATTACATGCCTACTTCAAGTTTGTTAGCAATTGAACCTCCAAGTACAGGAACTGCAGTGGTCAGATCTGGAGGGATGATACTGCGGTGTAGAGACCATGACACAGTGAGGTGGCAGGAGTGTTTACAGAGTACAGAATCGAATAGAATAAAATGCAGAAGATGAAGACTGATCGTCCACGTGCCCCCACGTGAGGGTCTTGTTTGCCTTGTTTTCGTCAGCCCCGCCGCTTCTTCTCTTCTTTTCTTCTTCTTCGTCATACTCTTCATCCGAATCCCCCTAGAGACACAACAACAGACCCCTTGGTTGACACGTTCTGTTATCCTCCTCACAATGGCAGAACAATATGAGTTTGAAGTTGGCCTCGATGAAGGGGGTGAAGACAGCGGTTACCACATGTTCAATGCCCCCGGCCAGGAACAGCGACCCCATCTCATCAACCAGTCATACCCCCGCGATCGCATCGTCAAGGCTCAACTGGAACAGGTCGTACATGGCTATATGACTCCGGGCGGCGACGAGGCGACGCTCATCGTGGCGAAGTTCAGTTTTCTCGGTCAAACCCCCGAGCGCCGATTCAAATCCGCCAGAATCACCTGGGATTTTTCGTACCCAGACTCACTCAAAAGCCCCGAAGTATTGGGGATCTCGTTGGATGGACAGTTTACAATGAACAAATCGACGTTCTCGTCTACGAATGGATTCAATGCCGACCTGGGGCTCCAGGGAGGAGTCGGGGTCACAGGCAACGTGGGGGCCGGTTGGACACGGTCGCTTGAAGTGACGGTGAACGACCATGTGTCGATATACGGAACTGGCCGATATCGGGACCAGAAGGTCGGCGAGCCCGACAGCGCGAGGTGGGTGCTGGAGGAAAACGCCAGCCAGAAGAGTGGCATCCCGGGTCTTCTGAGAACCGCAATGCTACTGCGGCGCGAACCGGATCAAATCTTCCACGGCGACATCGAGATCCTGGCAAAGGTTGACTTCGGGACCAAAGTGAAGTCGTGGTTTGGAAGAAGGCAAGACGTTCATCCGGTCGTGTTCAATCCCAAACTGCCCCCAACTACGGATATCTACGACTCCTCGAACCTTTCGTCTATCGTGCTAGATGATATTCAGTCGGTAGTGCATAGCAAGATTGTGCCCACCCCTCAGTAGGTGGTTTGGATTCCTTGGACCCTGGAACAAATGACATGACCCAATCTATGAGTCTATGAGCCTGTCTCCATCGCCCGCCACGTGGAGCGATCGAAGTCTTTGTATATAAATTTATCCTGGCCGAAATTAGTGCTGATCCGAGATCCATTCTCGCCAAAGCCGAGGACCGGGTACAGCATCTCCCGAGTTTCCCATTGTCTCTTTCCTGGAACGGGAAGCCTTCTGTATCAGCATATGTGGCCCGGATGAACATGGTTCCAGAGGTAAACACACCGACAAGAGTCCCATTACGGGTGAAAAAAATCCAGTTTTGATGGAAATCAAATCCACATCCTACAGTGTCACCGGTGGAATAATGAGGCCCGAAGCTTTGGCCTTGGCCGCTTTGTTCAAAGAGGCACCCATCGTCGGCGTGATACCCAACGGCTCCTGTCACCCAGCCAGGCATGCCCTCATTGGGTGAGTTCTTGGTACATATTCCGAGTCCCATTATCCTGTGCAATATTACGTTTGGTTAGATGTCTAAACGTTAAAGCAGAAGAATGGCCGAATGGATGAGATACCTTTCTTTGGATAACTGTCGGATTTCCACTTCATAATAAAGCACGCCATTCTTTGGAGGAATTGGGTATTCAGTCCGTATGTGAACGTACTCGGAGAGATCCTCATTGATGAGATTTTCATCAATAGCAGATTCTTGTCGCCACAACCGTCAGCCTCAGTTAGCATGATTGTGGCAGTTTGACTCACCAATGAATATGTCGCGACCGTCATTCATTACGGACAATCCACTGGGCTGGTAGTTCTTGTCCCACCCAATAAGTGAGTCTGAGTCTGCGTTGCCTTCACGATGGCTGTCTACAAGCAGTGAGACAATCTCCATGTGGCCACGAGCATCAGCGTAGTGAACTGCTTTCCACTTGTGCTGATCTTGAATATCCCAAGGCGCGTTTTTCTGTATCAGGACGCGGACTACCTCGTAATATCCCTTGGCAGCCCCCAAATGCAAAGCAGTCATACCTTGGTTATCTTGAGCTGCCAAGTCCGCGTCCAGGTCGCTGAATGTTTTCACAGCGTCAACATGGCCTCGGGATGCAGCCCAATGCAATGCGGTCCATCCCTTATGATCAATCACCTGGACGTGATCTCTGTGCGCAAGTAGTGACTCAACTTTCCCAACCATTGCTGCAAGATGGAGTGGTGTCCATCCTTGCTCTCCATCAACCTTCGTTATCGCATGGCTTACCAATGTCTCCAAAAGCGCAGGATCGTCGGCTTCAAGAGCGGCGTGAATGGCATTCCGACCCTTGTTGTCAGTTTCAAAGGGGCTGCAGTTATGGAATAACAAAGTCTTGACGCCCAGGTGGTCCCTGGCGCTCACACTCTTTACCAGTAACCCTGGAGCCACCGATGCACCCCGATGTAGTGCAAAGTCCACGATCTCTCTCTTGCGGCTCCGGATCGCGAATTCTAGTATAGTAATATTTTCATATGATATCGCGTTAACATCCGCACCGTGATCAAACAGTAAAGAGGCCACCTCTAGATGGCCATTGTTTAACGCTAGCATCACCGGCGTATAGCCGTCGAGATCTGTGGAGTCGCAGTAGGCATTGTGATCAAGCAGTAACTGGACAATCTCAACCATTCCGCTCTCCGCAGCTATAGCTAGCGCAGTTTGGTTGTAGGGTCCACCTCTTACTTCAGGGGTCACGCCTGGACATTCTAATATCCACCGCACACCCTGAACAAAGCCTGCCAGTGTGATTTCCACAAGGGCTTTGCTGTACGCCTCTATCGGGGGCGAGCCCTGGCCTGATGGCTGCAGAAGCTGTATTGCAATCGAATATTTTCTCATCTCAAGTGCTGCATCCAGGGGCGACTTGCCATTCTGGTCTTTGACAAATGGTCTCCAGCCTGCCTTCATCAAAAGTCCGACAACGTCTTCTCCGCACCCTGCGTTCACGGCTTCACTGATGAGACATGGGTATTTCCCCACGAAGGAAGCAAGGCTGTCATAACCCGATAGAATCTTGTCAATCACGTTCGCGCTCATGCCGCTCGACACTGCGCAGAACAAAGGCGTTTGGTTTTGAGCGGTCACCGCACTCAGATCAGCTCCCGCTGTCAGTAGAGCCATGGACGCTTCGGCGTGTCCTTCAAGCAAGGCCAAATGGAGGGGTGTCTGCTTTCTCTTGTCTCTAAGCTCAATATTACCTCCACGATGCATCAACGTTTCCAAAATTGACGCATGGCCAAATCTGGCTGATACATGAAGAGCAGTCTCCCCGGAATAATAGTTAGATGAGTTTACATCGACTCCAGCGTTCAGTAGCAATTGAATCGATTCCACGTCACTGTACTCTGCACAAACATGAAGTGGGACTCTACCGGATGTATCCGGGGAATCAGTACTGGATCCTGATTCAATGAGATGCATGACCACAAGGGAGTTACCCGACTCGCAGGCCCGATGGATGGGTAAGCATCCGTGACTGTCGACGACATTTGGATTGCTATCAATTTCCAAGAGCAGCTTTGTCGCTGCTCTATGCCCTCCTGCAGCAGCAAGGTGCAGTGGAGTACTTCCAAAGCGATTTCCCATGGTGTGGTCGATTCCGAGTTTAAGAAGCTCGCGCATGATATCGACATAACCCCGTTTGGCCGCCGAATGCATAGGGCTTGGCTCGGTGTGGTATTCTCGAACAGTGGTGTTGGAGTCCGTTGACTCTTCTTCATAGCTCTCCTGTTCTTCCTCACTCTCTTCTTCGCCGGCCTGCGATCCGCTTTCACTACTTTCTGCTGCTTCTTCATCTTTCCGATCTTCTCCATCCCTCTCGGTTGGATCAGCACTGGATTCGCTGGATGACCTAGACGTATAAGCATCACCCTCGGAGCGGGCATCGGTGAAAACCGAAGATGGACTGAATTCGAAATCGGCACGATTAGAGGGCTGCTGTTCTGACAATCTGCTGAGGAGTGCTCTGACTAAGACGAGATGACCTCCTCGTACAGCCAAGTGAAGCGGATCAAACTGTTCTCCATTCTGGACGGTCCTAGAGGCCCCCAGTTTTGAGAGCTGTTCAACCATATGAACATCGCCATTCTGCGAAGCCAGGTGAATCGCTGTCTCCCCTTTGTCATTTCTCTGCTCAATATCCACAGAACCTTGCATTATTAATTGATCGAAAACGTCCGAGTTGCCCTCCATGCATGCAATATGGAGAGGAGTGTTCCCGTTAGAGTCCGTCGCGTTGAGACCAATACTGGAAATAAGAGCTTCAACTAGACTTGTGCTGTTGGCAGCTACAGCATTGTGCAAACAAGTGACGGCACTTTCGCCCAAATCTTTGAGACCACTTGCTTCTGCTGCCAGGAATTCAAAAACCTCGTGGTCTCCTACAACGGCAGCTATATTCAGTAGCGTCACTGCGGTATCGTGATCCAGCGGATGCTGTTGGACCTTGAGGAGATATTCGATATCGTGCATATGTCCTCCCTTGACGGATTCAATGAGAATTGAAGTGTCATCACTAAGCAGGTATTTTCTATTTTCCCCGTCTTCTCTACCTGGATCCAGAAAAGTATTAAACGCGTCCAGATGACCGTGAAATGCAGCTATGCCGAGGCATTTCCTGAGAAGTGCATCGGGATAGTTACTGTATTTTTGAAACGCAAGGTTTATCAACTCCGAATCACCGATACTGGCCATCAGAAGTAATGCTTCATCAGATGGAGCCGTAAAACGCGATAACAGGCGGGCCACGGAAAGTTGGTGGAAGCGTAGAGCAGTCTCGAAAGCTGTCGTCCTCTCCGGTGCCGAGGCTTCTCCTCCGTCCTGCAATAGCAGGGTGTGTGCAACTTCCAACAGCCCATGCTGAGCAGCCAGAGTGAGTGGCGTCGAGGGGACATTCTTCTCTTGACCTATATTGTGGTACGCGCACCACCGTTGCACCCAAACAGCTCGAGGTTCATCCGAGGCAAAGAACCCAGTTACGCCCTCAACCAGGGTCGACCTTATATCCGCGGCGTTAAAATGGTATGGCCAGTAAATTGCCGCATAGCTTTCGAAACTGCAACCATCCGGGGTCGGAGACAGTCGGCTCTCAATTGTTGATTCTTTGGAAGCAGCTGAGTACATTTTCAGGTATTGAAGACAACGGCGAGCAATGCCCGCGTGGGTTAGAATGGCCAGTTCGGGAAAGATACATCTTGATCTCTCAGCCAGGTGTATGCGAACAAAGTCTGCAACTAACGGTTCAGGAAAACAAATCATGCCATTGTGGAACTCTATCAATGGGCCCAGTGCATGCGATAATCCAACCTGTATCTCCGATGGTGTGAGCGGAATAACCTGGTTCTGTTGTCCCGCCGTGGCTGGCACATTGAGTGCGATTATCAGCTCTCCTAGGCTGAGAGGACGAAAGCTGTAGGTGATCCACGACAAAGCGGTGAGTACCCAAGGCTGCAATGCCTCCAGAGGACCAATGAACTGTGCATAGAGGTTATGTAACGGTCTTGCAAGAATGTATCCAGTACCTTCCAGAGAATCTTCTGAGTGCGGGCGTGCGAGCAAAGTTCTTAAGCGGACACGAGCTTCCGTCGGCGAATTAATGCTTCTGAGCGCATCTATCACCTCACTTCCAAGCCCCGTTCTGTTAAGATATCGCCCAAACCCATCCTTTTCACGGTGGTCAAGGTGCAAGATGAACTCATTTGGATTCCAAAACGACGACAGTTTCGACTCCAAGCAGCTGGTGACGAGTACCTTGCAGTGAGCACGAGATCTCTTCGCCAACTTGGAGAGATCTTCCAAATATTGGAAGATATTATCCTTACATTTATCGACACCATCGATCACGAATGTTATTTTGGAGAGGTTGAGAAATGACAGCAAGGCACGGACGATAATCAACAGCTCATTCGTAGAAAGGGTGGGCTTTGTCGAGATCCATTCCGCATAACGTTGGATGCTCTTGAATGCCCTTGGAAACGTCGATAAGATTTGGAATACCAGTGCGCTTAGGAAAGTAGCACTGGATCGACGCGGGAGGTGGAAGCCATCGAATGAGAACGAGATCGTCAGTCCGCGGTCATGATGATTGCGCAGCTCAGCAGATATTCTGTTGGCAATGAACGATTTTCCACTGCGCTTCGGACCTTGAATATAGAGAATTGAGTTCTCGTCATCGCTTTGCACCCATTCCGAGTAAATACTGTTCGACTTCAGCCCGGGACTCTTTATAGGCCATGGCTTCGTCCTGATGCTCTGTTGGAAGTGCGACACGGAGAATTTGGACAGGATCGAGTAGTAGCTCTCTCTCTTTAGAGTGGTGTCTAGTCATGTTAGTGATTAGCGCACAGATCAAAAAGGACGACTATCCGAGCTCATACCAATCATGCACCTCTGCTTCGACTGTCTTAAAGCATCTGACAGTTCTTGCCATGAATCAGTAGCTGGTTTTGAAGGAGTGTCTGTCCACGGAACTTTCGCATCTGGAGACGCTACGATGTGACATTGTGGCTCCAGCTCAGAGAATTGCCAGTTGATTTCTGAGATTGCCGTGCAGAGATGGCCTGCCATCAGGCCATTGCCTATTTTGAACTGCTTGTCTAAGTGAAGGGCAAATTCCATGGCCAGTGGCCCCGAGGGCCCTCCACTGCTTGTTTGATCCCCAGGGCCGAGGAATCCCTGGTAAACTACTGTCAGTTTGGCCACAACGGTCATGCCAAATGGCTCACGCTTATCATTTTCCCTCACCAGATTAGATATCTTCTGTCGCACATCAATGTATTCGTATTCCCGGTCGGCAAGCAGCAGCGCCTGGTCAATGCCATACATGTCAACTTCCGTTCCTCATTCTCAGGCAAACTGGGGCATTACCTGCTTTACAAACAGAATCCCTACACCAATCCCAACAAGCGTTATCTCAGAATCACACTACACTTCGTTAGTACCACACGAGACTGGTGGTATAAAAAACATACGTTTCGTTTGAACCTTTCATGTTCTATTGTCGCGAGCAGTTCTTTCGCTTGCGCGACGAAAGCCCCCCGAGCAGCGAAGCCATTTGCGACCGGCTCGATAAGTGGCGTCAGGCTCAATATATCAGCTTGAGGAAAGTCCGCCCGGAGGATATCCTCGAACGATAATTCTTTACTGTCAATCTCCAACGGAAGTTCAAGTTTGAGGTCGTCAAGGTCGTGAACAACCACAATACTACAGGTATTAGCGCGCTACGCCCGGCTTTCTTCACTTCTGGGTACATACTTGGATCCAAGCTCCGAGGATCTGTTTGATTTCGAAGCACATATCCAACGTCTAGTTAAGGATGGATAATCCGAGTACGACGCGATATCCATGCTGAGCGCTGGGTTATCGCGCGAGGAATGCTAGCGCAGTCAGATATGTTAAGATAGGTCTGACACGGTGGCAGGAGCGGACTAGTCCGGAGATATAGCCTTGGCCTACTTGTTTTGCGAGCCATCAGATTGGGTCCTGCATGCATCCAACTATTATTATTGCTCGGTTACTCACAAACCACGCAGCGTTCGATGCGCTCGCTCCTTATCCACTGTTCAGCCGCTCTGGTGGAGAACGGCGTCAATCGGCCCCAGTCCGCGCGAGGCCCGAGCCTATTATTGTCGCTAGGACGACGTAAGACGGCAAAAGCTGAATGCAGTGGTGCCCTAACCTGCAGCAGGGCTCAATTGGCGATATTCATTGGAGGCTCCAGGCGGGGTATGGAGTGCGAAAAAAAAGCAATCATCACGCTAGCTGCTTGCCCCTTTCCAGCTGACTCGAACCTGTCTGATTTCCCGTAGATCGACAGTCGCAGGCTGCACAGCGTTGCTGTTCTTATATCAAAACACGGCTAATCTTCCCCAGCTTGCTGCTAGGTAGCGGTTCCTGTGGATGAGAACCTGACTGCGCTTAATTACAGAAACATGGTACAGATTCGCGATCCAGCACGGCTTGCGAAAGATAGCAACTCACAAACCCGAAGCCGAAATAACAGCCTTGGGGCTCGACAATCGAGAGAGAGAGGCGAGGACATAATCCGGAATCGAGCCGACCCAGGTAGAGGCCGTCTGCCTTTAAGAGCTGCTGACGACGACGATGAAGAAGAGGAGGAAGAAGAAGAGGAGAGCGATCCTTTATTTCAGCAGCTCAGTGAGGAGGAACTGAAGTTGAAGAGGATCACCGAAAAGCACGAAGCGATCTACTCCGACTTGAAACGCAATGGTACGAAGTGGCCGTCGAAAGGGTCACTGGAGGATTGTTTCAAAGATGCTCATGGCAACAAGAACCCCGCCGAGTTCGAGAACTTCGTCAAGTCACACCGTGATTACTTTGAAGCAGTCGGCAAAAACCAAGAGAATCTGCTGCATTATCTCGCGAAGCAGAAAAAGGGGCGCGCATTGGTCAGGTGGCTGCAGGGACAGTGGCCTGGCCTGGCCTTGCAAAAAGATGCTGCTGGCAATACACCCCTGTATTCAGCTATTATCAAACGCCAGAAATGGTTTGTCATCACTATGCTCGAGCCATCGCATAGCTTGATTGAGATCTTGGGAGCTGTTGGCGAAAACGGTAATACGGTGCATCGAATTCTGGAGGACATGATCCCGGTGGACCCGGATTTGGTTTCCGACCTGAAGGTTGCTTTTGAGACCCAGCTGGCGGCCGGCGCGGATTCGTCCTTTGGAGATGTCCTTCGCTGTAGAAATAATGAAGGCCAAACACCGCTTCATGCGGCGATCAACCTCATTTCACATCCTGTTATGGCTTCTCCCGACAACCGGGCCTACAGGAAGACTCTGATAAATTTAGTCAGGGATCTTGTTGTGATGCACCCATCGATCTTGCTGGAGCTGAATAGAGATGGCTATACACCGCTGCATCTCGCTCTGAAAACCCTCGCGGATGCGCAATTCAGGAGGACCGTACCACCAACCGCAGGTCTGGGGTCATGGATCTCTGACATGATCGATTTAAGCCCGGATGCGTTTTTAGTCAAGACTAGCATACGTCAAAGTCCTTATCATTTACTCGGCAGTGCTCGGGACGACAAAGCATGTGAAACGCTGGTTGAAGAGATGAAGCGATTTTACATACGTGTATTATCGAACGAGGAGCTGAAGGAGCTCTTATATTCCCAATGGGATGACGACACAGGTTCCACAAAATTTCTATCCCAAACCGAGAAACGAGTCTACTTCGATCTGTCGACGACTCTCGAGACGAACCTGACCTATGAATATTTCCAGTCGCTCAGCCAGCACGTTCGCTTCGAAACAATCCTGCACCACGTTGATCTGCCGAGCATCTCTGTTCAAAAAGGCGACAATTGGTTTAAGAGCGGCCCTGAATTCGAAGAGCGCTTCAAAGCGATTCGCGACTTGACTGGTGTTGGACGAGCCGACTTCCCCAAAGTATTCATGTGGCTGCGCAACAATGGCGTACAAAAGATCCTTGACATACACGCAGTAGATTCCTTTGAGACACCCCACTGTGATGAAGCGATTGAACTCTCTATCCAAGGGTTCCACGTAGAAGTTCTGAACTGGGAACGTGTGGACATCTCTAGTGATGTATTCTATAATGCTGCCCCAGGCGTCCGCGAACTGTATCTTTATTCCAGTGGGAACAATGAGATCCTGCGAGGATGGTCGTCAAGGGATGGTTTACCGAGGTTGAAAAAGGTAAATGAATGAGTAGACAAGCCAATGTGGACAGACGCTGATCGAAGTCTTATTAGCTTAAAAAAATAACTTTAAATGTCCGAATGGTAGGATCTCTGTCCTTCACATCCATTTTCTTCTGCTCACCAGAGCAGGGGTCGTGCACCGAGACTAGAATGAAAGGGTATGTGGAAGCATTCAAAGAGCGTATGTGGAAAGAGATTCCAGGTCTGGAGATCGCCGATGGGGCCATGGTTGTTCCAGACACTCGTATGCCAGCGAAAAAGGTTCAAAGGCCGACTGCTACAAGGTATGTACATTCTTCCACATTCTTCATTATAATCTCTCTTTCTCTCTGGGCCCCCAATCAATGACTTGACAGTCTCGACAGTCCGATTTTCATGCATCATGGAAAGCTAACGATCTACAGCACCCATCGCTGGCTCAACTGCATCGAGGAATTTGCCAGAGAGGTCAAGACGTACCATAAAGATTTCAAGTCTCGTATGCCAAGCGTGAAGGTCGCCATCATCGACGACGGAATCAACGCCTCGCAATTTGAAAACCATACATCCATAGCCGGAGGGACCTCCTTCCAATGTCATCACAATCGTCCTGACCGTCCGTTAGACTATTGGGCATCGACCGGAACGCACGGCACCGAGATGGCCAAGATGGTTCAGCGAATATGTCCGGTCGCAGAACTGTACATCATCCGTCTAGGCGAGGGAACCGGCGAACGAGGAATACGGCAGATCAGGGTTGAGACAGCGATGAAGGTAAGAGACGTAGCCCCCATCTTTAAAACTAAATTCTGTTCGGAAATTAAACCCAGCACTGACAAACCTACCCCCTACAAGGCAATCGAATGGGCCACCAATGCCGGTGTGGACATCATCTCCATGAGCTGGAGCATCAACCGAAACAGCGTGAACCAAGAAACCTACCTCGAATTCGACAACTGCATCCGCAAAGCCTACGCCCAAGACATCACCATGTTCTGCAGCGCCACCGACCAAGGCCAAACACAGGAAGCCAGCTCCGACACCTACATGCCCGCCATGTTCAGCGATCCGCTCAAGATCGGTGCCTCCACGCCAGAAGGCGGGAAATGGTCGTTCACGGGGCCCCAAAAAGTCGACTTCTATCTCCCCGGCGTGGACATTCCGGTCACCGACAAGGCGGGCGTGGTGCGTTTCGAGCAAGGGAGTTCCTTCGCGACGGCGATCGCAGCTGGCCTGGCAGCTTTATTGAGGTATTGTATTGGGATTGCGATTTACGATGGTAATGACACCCCGGTTCTTCGGACGGTGGATATAAAGCATGCGTTCCATAGGCTGTGCAGTACGCACCGGGAGATCCCTGAAGTGGGAGAGCTTTTCAAGGACGTGGGCAGCTTAAATATGCCTTTTAAGATGTTGGAGCGGTATCAGCACATAGCCGCTTGTTTGCGACAGTAAGTTTGTTATAGCTCACTACCAGTATAATGTGCTATGTACATAACCCGGTGTGTGACCTTTGGGCCTGAGATGAATTCAACTACTAGTAGTAGGCACCAACCACATAAGGATACTTTTCCCCACCAGGCCACTCAGTGAGAATGGCTGCCTTGGCTTCTTGGACTTGTTGTTCATTGACAAAAAGGCCATGTTCGTAGAAGAGGTGTATCTGATGGTCGGTCCAAAACCTACATCCCTTTCCCTCGCTGTCGAATTCATACCTCTGGCGGTCATGTTGCATAAGCAGGTTGAAAAACACACGAACTGTTGTACCGCCAGGAACATCCAGTTTCACGGCCTTCTCTGCGGAGGTTGGAAAGCGATTTGTCGCCTGGCTAATAATTATATTGGCCTTTGAGCCACCAGAGAGCACCGTACTGGGCTCTATGTGAGACGGGACAGTGTCCATGCATACAGAACGGGCTTCTCCAACGCAGAAATAAAGATCAAATAGGGGATATAGTTGAGGTGGTGCTGAGACCTCGTGTTGGGTTGCGTCAGCTGAGACTTGCACCAGCTATACGATTACCTGGACTTCGCTGAATTTTCCATAGTCTCCGAGGTAGCACAAAGTTTCATCAGTTGTACTTTCGCGAGAGGTATCTCTAGGCGCGGTGTTGCAAGTACTTTCCTACACGAGACCATGCGCTTAGGAAACGAATACGGCTGTCGAAAAGCGAATGAAAAGATGTCAAAACCAGCTATAGCATATCCCCCCCCCCTCCAACCGGGTCGTAGGTCCTGTCTGAATCTCGCTCGGGATTTGGAAAATGGGGATCGGAGCTTTGCAAGGGATCTGGTGCCCAAACTGTGCGATCCAGTCTTACCTTACTGGATTAGCTTGAGCTGTCCGAAAGGCCAGTGAGCTGATAGCTATTCCCCGGCACAAGTCCCTCTGTAATGCATCGGATAGGCTGTTCTAAATTTTACACGGACTTTGATAGATGCAGAAAAGAATTTGGCTTCAAACTGAAGTACAAAGCACCTCAGAATTGAAGATCTGGCCCATGTGCCATTTACCTAGGAGTGCTACATCAAACATTATCGAGCTCCAACAATGGGCACTGCATACTTCAAATCCCGAGCCTGTATGCCCCACAAGCAGCTATGCACATAGAACATCCCACAACCATTAATATAGCAGTGTAGGTAGGTCTAGACCCCCAACCACGGCGGAACCTTTCCCATCCAGGCCCATAACATTTTGAAGGCGCCAAAAATGACAACTGCACGCCTCGTCCGATTATTCCAGATGCAACCTCCGCTCGAAAGTCACCCATATATGGCAGGACAAACCTACCCAGAAATTGCAGGAACAGATTATCGGATGTAGAAAGCCGTATAGCCAGCCTGGCGCTTTTAGATATCTCCTGGGCGCGCTGGGACCGGGTTTGACCGAAGGAATGGAGAAGTGCCTGGAGCGTGTCGTAGGAAGGACGAGCGACATTCTCTTCAGTGGCGAGTGCTTTGCTGATATAATTGGCCAACACTGCGGCGTCTTCGATCGCACAGTTTGCACCTTGTCCTGTATTGGGCGCGAACTACCCGGGTGTTGTGTTAGAATGCATGCATTTCGTGCCAGTTCGGGTTCACATACCTTGTGCATGCTGTCTCCAATGCAAACGATGCGGCCAGAGTGCCATGTAAAACAGACATTTTCCTCGAGATTTGTTATGCCGACGACTTGCCTGGTTTCCCACTTCCCATATATGCTTGAATCTGAGACCAGCCCAAACATAGTCCAGCGCAAACTCCTCGGCTATTTTGTCCGCATCGCATTTGGACCACCGAGGAGCCGAGGAGTATGGGTATTGCCGATCAAGCTTCTTGAAAAGAAACCAGAAAGCTCGACCGTTCTTCCCAGGGAATATGAGCGAAGACCTGCCGTGATGAAAACCCGTTATTTGTTCGCCGGGGCGGAGATCTGGCACTGCATTCGATATGCCGAATATACACGCGTAGTCGATCTTCATAGCTAAATGAGCCTCACATATTAGACCACCCCGTTTGTCATCATGCATATGCATCTGGAACACGGACTCACCGTTCTTCTCTTTCTCCGATATGCTGTTCGGATGGTTTAATCCAGCCAGACGCCACATCTCAGGCCGAATACGACTGTGTACCCCGTCGGCTCCGACGATAAGATCACCCCGGTAGGTCGAACCATCCTGGACTTCCACAGCGCCAATGTCACCTTCGTTCTGCAGTACGGAGACAACAGTTTTGTCGACTAACACGCGGGAGGGATCGCGCAGCGAATTGTATAAAACGTGAAGCAGCTTTCGCCGTTCGAGGAACGTCAGAGGAAGTCCAAACCTGGTGCATAACGGGGTGTATTGTTAGCTAACCAGTCATAAAACATAAAAAGGAGTGGTGAATAACGGCGTACCGTTCAAGAAGCACATTTGGAGATTGGTCAGTCAGCTTAAACCCGTCCGGATAGGATACGTGCGCAGTGTGCAGAGGCTCGACGAATTCCCCAAGCCTGTGAAGTATTCCCAGCTGGTCCAGAATCCGTCCAGCATGGGGCATGACAACGATTGATGCGCCCTCCTGAGGTGCGATCTCCTTTCGCTTCTCCAGGACAACATAATCAACCCCGAGGTGATCCAAGCAGTGAGCGAGGGTTAGACCTGCAATGGAACCGCCGACGATGACGACTCTGAGCTTTGAGTCCATGGTGTATCACGCTTGATTGCCCCGGGGAGTTTCAACTGTCAAGTCACTGACTAGTATTCTAAAGGGAGACCGAGGTGTTAAAGGAAGCTGCGACTTGGGGCTTTCGCCCTGATCGAAGGTGGACCTCACGGGGTCATTCAGGCCATCGTATTCGAGACTAAATATTGGTGACACGTCTCAATATTCTCAACTATCTTCAAATCCTAAGGGTCATGTTTCACCGAGGTCGGAGTGCCAATCTCGTGTTTTCGGGCCCGAGAAAGTCTCAACGCATTCAATGCAAGTGTGCTTCCTTGCAGACGACATCAGCTGCATAGTGGACAAGAGGGAGGGTTCTCAAAGCTATCGGCATTACTATGGTGGTTCTTAGGTCCATGTACCAAAGGAGGAGTTTTGTTGAACGTATAATCCTCCCAGCACAGAAGAACGCTGCCATTCGAAAGGTTAGCTCAGTGCTGACCCCTGAAATATCCAGGACAAGGCAATTCCGATAATTTTTTACCTCACAAAGTACAAGTTCCGATACATCAGAGACAGAACTGCCTTCTTCATCCATATTGAGTAGATTCACTACCTCTATGGTCTTGTACAAATGACAGCTTAGCGCCCAACCGCTTTCGTCTTGACGGCAGTGACATCTCCCAAGTTCCAACAAAACTCTTTCTCCTACTTCACTTTCACTAACTATTGGTCATGTGGGACATGTCATTTATCTTATTTTAACTGCCTTCTTTTGACTTGCAAATAAATATAATACCTCCTCGGTCTTGTAGAATTCGCCATGCCCATGGTGAATCATGCTGCAAGCCATATTCACTTGTTAATCAACGGAAACGGTGGAGATATGGCTGCCCAACATATACCTAAGTGTCATGATTACTTCACTGTTGCAGACTGAGCCGAAGCAACCTTAATTTTCCATATAAAACCCCCCTACCACCCACCTCCCACCTCCTCTCCTACTCTTTCCTCTACTCATCCCTCATCCTCTCCTATCTTCTATTTCCTGCTCTGGCCACCACCCCCTTCTACTCTAGGTAGCCCATACTCCCACCTGCCTGGTCCTTTCCGTTCTCGTTTCTCCGACCCCATCGACCCTTTTCCCTGTCCTGAGACGATCCTACCTTGTGTCGTGGTCATGGATTCTCCCCCGTCCCTACCGCCACGTGTCCATGGCCTCCCAACTCCCCCAGACTCACCCCGCAAGCGAAGGAACATCCTTCGTTCGTCCGAGGAAACCAGAGGCTTCATGTCGATTGAAGAGTTCCTTGTTAGAAGTGACCCGTACCGTTCGACAACCGTACCCAGCCCGTGGCCATATCCAATCGTTGAAACGCCGGCACCCAGCAATGTGAACAGAACGATACAAGCACACAAGGAGCGAATCTGCCAAATCCTTGCTTCCCACGACTTTCCCTCTGAAGAGAATCTTCGCTTGTTCGTGGACGATGTCACCAAGCCTGGCTACCCAGGCGGAAACCGGCCCGTCAGGGTCCTGCACGTTGTCTATTACAACAATGTGAGAGTTCCACATCGTCTGGGCCCGGCAAAGGATGAAATCCACGCGCTGCTGCGGAGAAACGGCATCAGAGACATTCACGTGGAAATCATCATTAAGAATAGGGCATTCAGACCATCCCTGTTCGCCATTCATCCGGACCATCCCGCTGCCAACGCGTACATGTCGGCGAAACGGGAAATCAAAGAGCTCCTGCTGGCCCGGCTGGGAAGAGCGTGGAACTTCTTGTCTATGTTGAACGTGGGTCTGGATAATCGAAAGACCACACCGTCCATCGTGGTGTATGTTGAGCCTCTTACAAAGGCCGACTGGCACAGCCTGTCGGGAGACATTTTACTGAAGCTTCCACCTAACCACCCATGGGGCACGACGATCAAGGTGGAATTCCTGCCAGGAAGGACGGGTCTTCTGTTGCCCCCAGCCCCGCAGCATAACGGCAAGTCGATGGTTGACGAGATGCGCGAAGATGGCGTACCAGTCCCAGGAACGTCCATTGGGGTGCTGCCAGAAGTTGGGGGCGGATCCCTGGGACCATTTGTGATGCTACGACAAAACAATCAATACTGGCGTGGCGCGCTGACGAACTATCACGTTGTACAGCCACCAAGTTCTGCTCCTCCTAATGTGATCGAGCAGGCGAGCCGATTTGGCTCTGAACTTGGGAAAGACGATGCCAGAAACGTCGAAGTTCATTATTTTGCCGTGAAAGACAAAGAGATGACCGATTATGAACTTCAAAAGGAAATTGAAGCGAGCAAGGATAGTCTCAGCGTGGCCAAAAAAGACATGGAATTCTACGAGTTGGTGGGGAAACCGGTGCCCGAAGCCAAGATGACACTTATCAAGGCCGAGGAGACCCGTCTATCTTCCCTAGAGAAGAAGCTTCAGGTAGTGAACTCCATGCCAATTAAAATAGGCAAAGTGAGCCTATCCTCTGGAAGGAGGTTGATTTCCGGCAAAGTTCACGACTGGGCATTCCTGACTCTAGAACAGACCCCATTCCGCAGTAACCCGTCCCATCTCAAGAACAAGATGCCCCATGTGCCTAATGCCGAAAGGCCGATTAAGTACCTGATGAAACCGCGGATATTGTTACCGGAAGAAGCCCCACTACAAGCAGAATTCGGACGCTTAAACACCGCAAACTGGTACTGCAAAGTCGGCCGCACCACGGGAGTAACGGCCGGCCTTTGCAACGGAGTACGTGCGGACGTGCAATGGTCCGACACTGACCGACGCCGGTATAATGTCAAGGGAGATCCTGTTCAGGTTCAACAAGGAGTTACTGAAGAATGGATTATCGTCAACGAGCAGGCACAGCATGAAGGCGGCAGGGTCCAAGGCCCCTTCTGTATGCCTGGGGACTCGGGGGCGGGCATTATCAGCAGTGATGGACAAGTCAGTGGGCTTCTATATGCAGGTACAACTGCATTGGCAGGTTTCTACCCGGACACAACGATTGGTCTCTTGATGGACATGCCCGACATCCGCGCTGCTATTGAAGGCAAAACTGCTATATTCGATGCTAAAGGAAACCGCATCGGCCCCGGGGCTACCCTCGAGTTACCCTGACCTTTCTGACCGCTCACCTTCACCTTATTAACCTCTTACTCTAACCTGATTTATGAATGACATGTCCGCCTATCTCTTCCAGTTCCAGCCGACGGTATCGGCCTCTTTCCCCTGGACTATGTGGCTTCTTGGTTCCTCACCTCCCTTTACCGACTAATGGAGAAGGAGACAAGAGCTGGAGAGTGTCTCTTTTGGGCTGGCAACTGGCGACAAAGAAACTTGCTGCTTTTTGCAGTTTTCAGTTACATTGAATGTTAGCTTGAGCAGGCGACATGGATTTTGCTACCTTTCTTTAGGAGTTTCTATGATATCTGCCGGGGAAAGCTTTTCTTAGCTTGATAGGAATCGAATTGTGTCTATTCTTGTTTGATCCCATGCTTAGTCTTCCGGAGGACTCGCTTTAAAATGCAGTTTGTTAGCTGCAATTCCCGCTCATGGTACATACATCCGTCGTGCAGTGTACATCCTCTGGCTCTCTCTCTCTCTCTCCTGATTACGACAGAGCTATTTTGTCCTTGCGAAAGCAGGGGTGGCCTAGAATGAAAGAACGCGTAGGCCTGTCTCACACTGCTTGTGCACTGCTTGCGGATTGTTATGGCGGATGCCTAAACCTCATTTCTACGATGATGAGAGAGTGAGGGTGAAGTAAGTTGACCCCTTATTCCGCCTTAGGTGTCAGGTTCAGTGGTTACGCGCCAAGAGTGAAGTATAGCCTGGATCTTTCGACCATTACGACGTACGAAATAGACGCTTGGAATTGTAGCGGGTATCTTATTGGTAGCAGAGTACCCATTCAACAATCAAGAACCCAGCATTCTATATTGGCGCTTCCAGTTGTTAAATATAGATTGCCATAAACGAGCATCGGGAAGTAAGCGAGACGCCCGGAATTATCATCGAATGATGTCAGGATGATTGTCTATCCTGAAAGTATAAATGACACCATCCGGCCTAGCAAGTCAAACTGGACCCGGTCAAGGGACATCAAGAAAGGCTATTGTACTCTTACTCTCCAGTGCAAGGTGAGTCTATCTCCCCATATAGGAAGATACCCTGACGCCGAATACAAATAGAATGAACATACCACGTCCTACCTTCCAGATTGTGAAATTCACACCGCCGAGTCAGGAACAAAAGATGCTGGACTCGACCGTCCAGTGGGTTGACGCAGTTGGCCACGAGAGACTTGAAGGCGGAGGAAATCACTGGTGTTAATTGATCTATCCGTTGGACTCCCATCAAATCTCGAGAGAATATGCCCCTCCTTACCGTCTGATTTCCGTCTTTCCCCCATCTCACAACCATGGAAGGATTCGACTTTGACGCAGGCCCTGCCGAGTTCCAACGCGTGAGATCACTGTCCCAAGCTATGTTCTTCCTCGCTGGCCTATCATTCATAATAAACTACTTTCTTGCAATCCGAACAGCGTTTCGCCATAACGCAGCGGGCATACCACTGGCTTCACTCGGTTGTAATATATCCTGGGAGGTTACATACGCCCTTTTCTATTGTCCACCAGACTGGGTTAGCCAAGTCATACTCCGCGTCTGGCTATTCATTAACATCTTTGTTCTCTACGCCATGGTCAAGAATACGGGAAAGGCGCAGTCGAATTCCGTCTTCTCACCACGCTATGTCCCCCTATTTACGACGTTCTACATCGTATTCTTCCTTTCCGCTCATTACACTTTCGCTGCGCATCTGGGGGATGTTAAGGCCCTCTACTGGGGTGGAATGGCATCTCAAGTCTTTATGAATGCCAGTGCGCTCAGTGGGCTTATCCAACGGGGAAACACGCGTGGATGCACCTATGGGATGTGGTATGTCTCTAATCATATGACCGTGGCTAAAATATTCATTCCTAACGGGTTGTCATGTCTACTAGGCTATCAGAATTTATGGGGTTGGCATTTACGCTAATTGGAGTTTACATGCGAGCGTGGTCGTGGCCGGAGAAATGGGGGTGGTCAAGTGGTATTTTGATGGCGTGGTTTGCGACCTGGAGTATTATTTTGAATATTGCGTACGCAGTTTGTTTCTGGTTAACTCGGCGAGCTGAGGGGGTGAGACAGCCGTCAAAGCAAGAATGAATGTTCTTGGCTTCAGGGAAACAATGGTAAGAGAAGTACCTAGGCTGCACGCAAAAGGGCTGGTCAGCACTATGAGGGGGCTCTCTCTACCCCTTGATGAGGCTGTTGATGTCCTTCCGATAAGAATGAACCACCTTTTGTGCTAAGATGCTGGCTTTATGTCTTTGGGTTTTGGAAAGCAATACATCCTTTAGTCGCTTGGTATTATGGCCCTTAGGAAGAATAATTCTTATCAAGATTGAACGATTTTACACCGCTTTTGTGATCTGATACAAAGCTAAGCCACGCTAAGCAAGACTAGTTATAGAATGTAATTAGTTCATTAATTGGGGCTGAAATGGCTTGGCTGTCAATCCTTCCACCATCGGCTCGGAGATGGTCGTAGTATACTTGATATGGGTCTTTGTCGGGTCGGAGATACTCAGCTGGCTTCGACGAGGCTGTAAAGCTTTCCAATCTATTCCTTTCGCTAAGCAATATGTTTTGTTGTTCTTACCCCCTTTTTTTCTTCACTTTACCTGTCCTTTGTCTCCCTTTTTTGTCAAACCGGCTAGGTCTCATTGAAGCTCATCCATATTTGTTTCTTAGTCCGTTGACTGTCAAATACGCTGGGCCAAGACTTCTCATATCCGAGGAAGAATGCGAGGTGTGGCCGTTGACACAAAATATAAGGGGATCGATAAACGCCCACGCTCTCCTAGCTGTCATCCTGATCAAGGACCTTCAAGGTCAATATGGCAACGGCTCAAGGTGATCAGATCCTCCGTTTCGCCAAAATCAAACCGCTCTTTACATCATGAACTCGGTGATTTCAGCAATGATGAGCGATTGAATGTACCGACGATCTTCCATAGCAATGAGCAGGTCATGGCCAAAAAGATCGATGAGCCTGTCTCTCCTAAAGATAAGCCTGCTACCACCACTCAGTTCAACACAGAAACACCTAATTGGAAACCCTTTTCCGTGCGGCCTCCTTACATTATTTTTTTGGCCATCTTATCGGCGGTGTTAGCTACAGCCCAAGAACTACTTCTACAAAAATCCCGGATCAACGAAAAAAAAGGAAACGGATTGATCCACTACAATTCGGAAGCCGAAATCCCGATGGGCCTGTTTATCTGCTGGAAATATGTCCCAACGATTGTCACAGTCGCCTATGGGGTTTTGTGGCAGATAGCAGACTATGGCGTCCAACGACTCGAGCCTTACTACCAACTTTCGGGTCCTACGGGGAATACGGGAGAAGAAACTATCAACCTCGACTATGTGACAATGTTTGCCTACTTCGTTCCATACAAGGCTTTCCGCAATCGCCACTGGGGTGTCCTTATCTCCTCCATGGGGACTATATTTGCTGCAACTGCCGCGCCTGCGCTGCAGACGACGAGTATCCGCACCGTGCAAAACCCCAAATGTCACGGTGATTACGCAACCCCCTGTGATGGTGAATATAGGTATTTTCTCCGTCTCACATACGGTTGGTCTCGTGCAGCAACGGTTGCTTTAGGAGTCGGCGCGATTTTAGCTGTGGCCCTTTTATTCCACCTGCAGAGGAAATCCGGCCTGTTCACAGATCCACGCGGTCTGGCTGGCATTGCGGCCATGGCAGCCCAGTCGCCAATCCTTGCAGACTTTGAGGGCATGGACAATAACCTCCACGATGATATCCACGAAAAGCTTCAACATCGACGATACATACTGCGTGATTTTCGGCTGACGCTGCAGGGCGAAGGAGAAATCAAGCCAAATGCCCCAGACGTTTCCAGGTCAGACGATCCTGAAAGCCCTCTTCCGATCATTCTGCGCCCTCTTTGGATGATCTCGTATATCGTCTTCCTGTCCTGCTGCCTTCCCTGGGTTCCCGTCGTGTCCTACACCTCGATGAACGTCATCACCAACACTTTGCCCTGGCTTCCTGTCCTCACCGCAGCCATCATCAAGCAGGTGTGGGCCACGCTCGACTTCAACCTCAAGCTAATGGAGCCCTACTACCGGCTCTGCAAAGGAAACTCGAGGCCCGACAGGACATTGACGCTGGACTACCAAGGCACACCCTACGGAATCCTCCCTTACAAAGCGCTACTCAACCGCCATTACCTCGTCGCCTTGGTTGGAGTGGGATCCATCCTCGCCGACGTGCTCACAGTAACGCTTACCTCGCTGTCCGCCAGCACCGAAACCTACCGCACGTTCAGCGTCTCCTCCATTCTGTCTATTGTTATTATCTTTCATCTGATTTGCTTTGCTCTGGTGGTCTACTTTCGTCGGAGTCGCCGCCCTTTCATACCTCGACAGCCTGCAACCATCGCGTCGATTTTGGCTTTTATTCACGCATCCCGGATGCTTGAGGACTTTGTGGGCACGGAGACTCACACCAGCAAGGAGATCCAGGAAATGCTGGTGAGAAAAAACAAACGATACGCTCTGGGCTGGTTCCAGGACTGGGATGGGAAGATTCGTTGCGCTGTGGATCAGGAACCCAGAGTGGGCAAATATATCCATGGGGAGAGTTACAATGGGGATTTGGAGGATAAGGTATGAGGACTGGATTGTGTTGAGGATTGATGTCTTGTATATATCATAATATAGGTTGTTAAGATGTTATCCACCTAGCTTGGAGGGTTGTTTTTATATGGTAGTTTTATCTTTGATGTTAGCGTGATTATGCGGGTGGAAGGTCATACAGACACGATTTAAGATCATGCAAAGAGATAAATTAATAGACATGCAATGTGTCCATTAATTAGTTCTCATTTCCCAAGAATCGTCTTGGATTAAGAGAATATTTCTCTCAATACTAATAGATTGAATGTATTGTCTGTATTATGTTACAGAACAGCATACTTGGCGTCCACAGACCACCGTATCTGTATCACGTGATTATAGGCTATTTTGCAGGGGCGGCCTTCAATTCTAATCTTCTGCTCCTCTCAACCTTTAACTCCGAGAATGAATCCGCCTAGGAAACGCCAGAAAGTCTCCTTCGCATGCCAGAGATGTCGCCAGCGCAAGCTGGGGGTGCGTTTGGCCCTCCACTTTCAATCTTTCGGCCTGGCTACTAACCCCCGTAGTGTGATCAACAGCGTCCTTGTCAGCTATGTGTACGAGCCGGTGCGGAATGTATATCCCGAGGGTATCCTGTCCCGGGAAAGGGGGGATCTGTGCAGGAAGGCGACCATCACGTCGCAAGAGGCGAAAGTGGCACCCAAATTGAGTATCAGGGAGCGGTCTCACCCCCAGAGCTCCCGCAGTCGAATATCGTGGATCTGAGCTGCCAGGCACGTCTTGAAGAATTCCCCAAAATAGTGTTCTACGAACTGATCGTCTGATAGATACTTGGAGATGAAGGGAAGCGCCGGAGCGTGACCCATGAGACTTCTGCTCTGCCAGGAGGCATACACTCGGCAAACTGCATCACCGCACGCTTGATACCATGGCGGGATTTAGCTGAACTGCCTTTACCCCCGAAGCCGGTGCTTGATAATTTAATATCCCAGTTTTTTGACTCAATTGACTGGTTCATGATGGTATCCTTCCGCGTGTGATTCCTCGTGTATGACCTTGATCTTGATGAGTTCCCTGCAGGTTTTCCACCAAGAAAGCTTCCAGCAACGGTACGAGAAATTGGTGGCGTCAACTCTGATCCCCGAAGGAGAGAACAGGAATTTTCCTTGGCTCGTACTGCTAGTTCTTGGCCTAGGTGCCCACTATTCGTCATTGAACCCTTCAGATGCAAAAACTGGTAGCTTGAGGCAACTGTCTAGGGGCCTCCTTACGCACGTCGAGCAAAAGTTCTTGACCATCATGGACTCTCCGAAGTTAGAGACAGTGCAAATATGTGTCCTGCTAGGGAGCTTTCTTCTTTTCAATGGGCGTCCCACTGCCGGACTAGTTATCCTGGCGGGTGGATTCAAGATTGCCCAAGTAATTGGGCTCAACCACGAGTCGAAATGGCGTGGGCTTTCTGATGTTTCGCGTGAGACCCGACGGCGCTCGTGGTGGGCGCTGTCAGTTGCAGATAAGCATGTATTTCAGCTCATACTTCGCAGTATCATGGCTAACCAAAATCTGCAGATACGCGGCCGTTGCCTTCGGGCGTCCATGTACAGTGGATGATTCTGATTGCGACGTTGGGGCTGTTAGCGATATCAAAACAGATGGTCAGACTTCAACTCTACAAGGGAACTTATTGGAATACCACCGACTGAAATTTAAACTCTACCTGATTATGGGGCCGTTCTTGAGTCGAAGACTCCAAAGCAACCAGCCGGGAACAGTTAAGGGGATCCACACTCAACTCGTCTCCTGGAAGCGCGAGCTACCAGATAAACTACGCCTGGAAACATACAAAGACGACCCCAGTGATGAATCACGCATTCTTCAAATGCAGGCACTGGCGCTCCAGTTGACCTACGATAATCTCCAGATCATCCTCCACCGCCGTACTGCATTCGGTGACTGTGGACGCGAATTTAACCCAAACCACCGCGTGAACCCGGATGGCTCCTTCTCCCAGCAGCAGCTTCTAGAGTCCGCATTGAGAACATCTCAGCTCCATCAGCATGTCCAGCTTCTACAGGAATGTCGCAGAACACACGCTGTCATGCACATTGGCATTTGTCTTTTCACATCCGGCGTCGTCCTCTGCGCTATTGCACTGGCACGTCCCTTGACTACGGCCAGCCATAGGGCAAAGGAAGGCGTCATGCGTATCCTCCGTTTACAACAGGACAATATATCCTCCCAACATCTGCTTTCTGTGCAGAGTATGCAGATCCTGCGGGACTTGGTGACAGTTGTTATGCGCTCCGAGGAAAGGGCGATATTAGGCTACTCTTCTGCTCCAGCGACTCCCGTACCAGAGAGGCCCCACGATGACCGGCCAATCTCTGCATCACCACAGGCTGACTACATATCCCCCGATCTAACCTCTCACACTAATGCAAGTACATTCACGCCGTTCTCAAATCAGGCTCCTCTAAACGCTCTCCAACAAGGTCAGAACCCCGTCTTAACCTGTGATTTACGTCCCTTTCTTATCGAGACACAGTCTTCACGCAACATTTAAGCCAATCCGGCCCTGTCCCTGACTTTTTCGGTTTGGCCAACTCCGACGGTCCACAAGGGGGCGTGGGAACGCAGCAGACCAGCTCTCCACCGATTTTCTCGTGGGATGGGAATCTACCAGCGCTGGTCGATACCGGACTTGTTGATGCAAGCCAGATGTGGTTGTGGTCAGATAATCTGGGCTATCAATCATTTTAAGACCTGAGCGATACAATATCTTGACATATCAGCAGGATGGCGATGTGATGAATTGGTTGCGCCCTAGACACGATGGAGACTTCGACGATGGACATTTGAATCCAATGATACCAGTTTCTTTTCAGTATATTGTGGCTTCGTGGTATACTTTAATGCAGACTTCACACTTCCTTTGCATTATTCGAAGTTAGTAACTTCAACAGCTTCTCAGTGTCTACACAACGCAAACCAGTTTTCCTCTCGTCTGGTTAGATTCCAGCATCTTATGGGCCTCCACTATCTCCGAGAAAGAAAAAACCTTCTCAACAAACACCTTGAACGTCCCATCTCTCAGTCCAGGGACTACATGCTCCACCATGGAATCTCTCAACCTACGCTGGTACTCCAATTCCCGACTGCGAAGGGTACTGCCTTCAACACGAAGTCTCTTGAAGAGCAGCGGGCCAATATTCACATCATTTGGCAACTTGCTTCCGCCCATCAAGCCCAGAAGGACAATGCGACCATCACGCGTGGCAGCGTCCAAGTTCCCCTGGAAGTAATTTGCGCCGACAAAGTCAACGATCAGGTCAACGCCAGCCCCATTCGTGACCTTCTTGAGCTCCGCGGCCCAGTCTTGGGTCCTATAGTTGAAAGCGGCCGTCACGCCTAGTTCTTTCACGAGGAAGTCGCATTTCTCCTGGGACCCGGCCGTCGCGTAGATGGCTTTGGCTCCCTCCGCTTTGGCGAGTTGGATACCGCAGATGGAGACGGACGAGGCGCCCGCGTGCCAGAGCACAGACTGGCCTTTCTTGAATTCCCCGATAACGTGGAGGGCCTGCGATGCAGTGATCCACGTCTAGGCATTATTAGCGCAGTCTTCTGTCATCAGTTCAGCGCATTCCTCACCTCTGGAACGCCAGCAGCCTGCTCCCAGGAGATCTCCGCAGGTTTATGGATCAGCATCCCCGTATCAACGACGATATACTCTGCATACGCGCCTGGAAAGGAAGTTAACAACGGTCGGCCACCATGGAGAGATGTAAGTAAATGACAATACCAACCTCCATATGCCAGACCGAACACGGCATCTCCAGCCTTGAAGCCGCATTCCGTGTCCGCCCCGAGCGACTCCACGGTGCCTGAGAACTCGACCCCCATGGTCTCCGGCGCTTGCGGCGGCAGCGGATAGAGTCCCTCCCTCTGCAGGAGATCCATACGGTTGAGACCAAAGGCCTTGATTTTCACCAATGCCTGTCCCACCGCGGGGTCCGGTTTCGGGATCTGCTCAATGGCCATGGCCTCCGCGGGGCCTTTGCCTCCTTTGACAACTATTGCAGTGAGTCAGGCTTGGAGCCTTTGTGGTGTGGGATAATTGATAACATACCGACTGCTCTCATCTCTGGCATGGTGGCTTGTTTGGTGGTGGTTGATGCAGGGCTGGCAGTGTTATTTTGTTGGGCAGCGGAGTGGACTCAATAAATAGTTCGTAGTTTAGTGAAGTTGCCAACAAAAGGGGATTAATAATGATGACGTCACTCTCATTACAAGTCCGACGGAGCAGCCAGAAAGGGTTTGGCTTCCGACGGAGATCCTCCCTGCCGGATGACAAAACATTGCAAACAGCATCTAATACAGCCAGGGTCAACTCCGACGGACTTGGGGTACACTCTTGCATATATAAGTTAGCCTGATTCCAACTAGATCCTGGCACTGTCAGTTCACTCCGCACAGGAAAAATAAGACAATTACCATTGACTCTAAGACACTTACTCCAACTATCTATATTTACAATGGCAGACCGTCGCGCACTCATCGCTATCACCTCCGCTCACGCTCCTCTCTATCCAGAGGGCAAGGAGACTGGTAGGCCCTGTGCCTAGTCCTGTATAATAAAGGCCATCTCAACTCCAGATACTGATGGCAATAACAGGCCTCTTCATAACCGAAGCCCTGCATCCATTCCAGGTCTTTCGTCAGGCCGGGTTCGAAGTTGACCTCGTTTCTGAGACAGGAACTTACCAGCCTGACTGGCTCTCGTTGCAGAAGGACTGGCTGAATGATAAGGACCGCGCAGTGTGGGAGGATCACTCGAGCGAGTTCCGCTCCAAGCTTGACAAGCTATTCAAGCCGAGTGATATCGAGCCTACCAAGGTAGCCTACCACTAGACTAACCCTTTCGGTAAACTAATCATGTCTATAGTATGGCCTTTTCTTCGCTTCCGCGGGACACGCGTCTTTGATCGACTATCCCGACGCCAAGGGCCTGCAAGCGATTGCTTCCCATATCTATACTTCAGGCGGTATTATTTCAGCAGTGTAAGTCATATATCTCTCAATCCACGGAGACGATAATATGCAGGATTGAAACTCACCAGGATCGCTTAGCTGCCATGGCGGGGCCATCTTCCCCGGAATCATTGATCCCCAGACCAAGAAACCAATCATTGATTCGCGCAGGGTGACTGGCTTCACTACTCGCGGCGAGGAAGAGGAGAACGTCCTTGACACTATCAAGAGCTGGAACAGACCCACTATTGAAGCTTCTGCAGCTAGCTGTGGAGCCACATGTCAGTTTACCATCCTGTCTAGTATGCTCCGATTATTGCTGATTCCTATAGATGTTTCTCCGCCCGGTCCATGGGATGCGTTCACTATTACAGATGGGCGCATCGTGACAGGTGCCAACCCTGCCAGTGCCCATGTCACTGCCGAGGCCGCCGTGACAGTCTTTGACAAGCTCTAGGCAAGAGCGGAGTCTAGTGAAAGAAGAAGAGTAATAGCGAAGATAGGTGTTTGCCAGTGAGGAAGAATAGTTTAATCTTAAGTATCCGCAAGTTTCGGGTACAGGCAAAATGGACAACAGCTTATCCAAAAAGAATAACCAGAAGAAATGTAGACCAAAAACCGTAGCTATCTATATCTTACAGCCAACGGATACCAAAGGCGTGTGATAAAAAACCATCCTAACAATTTGATTGTCTTAACGTCCCTACTAAATCTGTCGGGATCGGTCTAACCCGAACCAATTGCGGAGTAAACCTGAATATCTCAAATCAAAGTTTAACATGATCATGCTACCAATGGTACGAACAGGGAGTGACGTTATTAAGCGTACTGTATGGACAAGAAGCAATAATAGCTAAGTAACAGGATCCTGGTTTGGCGGTTTTCAGATATCAACAGATACGGGGAATTCTGTGTGCAACGGTAATATGCGCTCGTAGCCCTAGAGGCTGCGAGTTCTGAACTTCTGGCAACTAGTAGCAAGTTAAACAGTCACGACCAAATAGGCACCGTACTCTTTATAACACAGTTTCAGCGAGAAGTACTTGTGTTCTTGATACGATCCCGATCCAAGGTGTATGTCATTTTACCGGAGATACCTATTGACTATCCTCACGAGGTCAAAGACGTCCATCCTATCATGGGTGCCAATAATCCTGACCAACGCTGTTTTGTGCGGATCAATGCGATACGGTAGCAAAAGATCTACTGTCTCTTGTGATGCGTTCGTCACCGCAAAATGCAGTGGATTCCACCCATAGTCATCAATAGCAAAAAGGGTCAGCTCCATATTCCAGCAATGCTTTGACTCGCCGGTCATCTGAACTCTCCTTCGCAAGATGCAAAGGGTCACATTATCCTCTTCCCCGGGCGTTAACGGATGCTCCGTGGTTCAACATCAATAGTACAACTTCTTCTTCTTGGCCCCGATGATAGACTTCGTCTCTTGGACAGATTAACAGCTTATATAATTAACTACAGATAACTAACTGGAGCTTCGCGGTTATTGCTCAACCGGAGGGCCCCTGTAATCTAGTAGAAGGTTTCGAATGCAACCTCGGTATGGCGTCGAGGTCGTCACATATTCTATAAGAACAGGTCTCTCGAAGATAAATTAATAATATTAAATATTACACGTTCCTAAATAGGCCCAACCCCCAGAAATAGCCTACTAGACAACGTAGGGAGAAATATAAAATAAGTAGATATAAAGTTCATGCCGAATCACTTGCGTCGAGCAAAACATGGTCGGACTCTATGGGCTTATTCATAGTCCTTGCTGCAACGAATGCAGTGGTTACAGCACCAAGACCTCCAATGCCGGTCATAACCTTGAATATTGAGACCAGGCCATATGAATAGGCGGTCAAAACACCCTGACGCAAAGGAGAGTCACTGGCCAATGTTTTGAGAGTTTCAATGTACCCTTCTGCATTGTGAGCAATCGTAGTCGGAAGGCCCAATTCACCAAGCTTGGTGGACATGAAGTTCTGGAGCACTGTGGACCCGATGATAACTCCAATGGCAAAGCCCAACGTCCGGAAAAAGGTGTACATTGAAGCAGCATATGCCGCATCGGGTGCTGAAGAGGAGGCTTGTGCAGAGATGAGAAGGGCATTAAACAGCACCCCATGCCCGAATCCAACGAAGGCAAGGATGAAGATCCACCCAGCTGTGCTGGTATTCCTGTCCAGAATTATAGTCACACCTGTGGCTGCAATCGTAGCGATCCAACCGAGCCATAGTGCCCAGCGGTATCGTCCAGTTTTGGAGATAAACACAGCCACGATTATACTCGTCGGCATGAGCGCGATCGATACTGGCAGCAGACCAACACCGGTCATAACAGCGGACATAAGTTTCACAGCCTGCAAATACACAGAGATGTAATAAAGCTCGCCATACATCTGAGAATCAAGTTAGCAGCCATCACATACTACCACTGCGTCAACAAGGGGGCAACATAAGGAGACCTTACTATAATGCCTTGAACAATAGATGCCGCATAAACAGCCAAGCAAGATCCATCTTTGAGCACAGAAAGCCGCACGAAAGGATTATCAGTCCCCAGGAACTCCCAACATCCAGTCACGACAATTCCTCCTACTCCAAGACACAATGGAACCAAGGTGTGATAGCTTCCCCACGGGTACTGCACTCCGCCCCAGGAGAGGCCGATCAGAAAAATGGAAATACTGGCAAGAAACAATGCTTGGCCAAACCAATCGACTGTACGAAGCTGAGTCCCACCCCTTTTGAATTTGACTGAGAAGAGCATCACTCCAGCAAGGGTGGACAATGGAAAGTTGATGTAAAATACCCAGCGCCAGCCTGTTGAGTGGCTGGTGTGTTCCAAAAAGGTGCCACCTATCAGAGGCCCAAGAATAGTGCCAAGTGCCATAGATGCCTGGACCAAAGCAGCGTATTTTGGCCGAGGGCGTAGAGGCACAAGGTCAGTAATGATAATCATCGCAAGCGGAATGAGTCCGCCTCCTCCAATCCCTTGAATGACACGCCCGGCGAGAAGTGTAGCCATGTTGTGGGCGATACAACCCACAATTGAGCCAATCACGAAGAGGGCCAATGCCATGGTCAGTACTTTTCTCCTTCCATAAATATCGGAAAGAGACGCCATAATCGGCTGGAACCCTGCACTAGGCACCAGATATGCGCTGCCCACCCAGAAAGTGCTGGTGGCATCACCGTTCAATTCCTTGGCGATGCGCTGTTTCAGCAGTTAGAGGTCGTCACAGGCTCGAGAGGTGTTTTTTGTAATAGAAGAGGAAATACTCACTGGAAGAATGGGTAAGAATATAGTCATGTCTAACGAGGCCATGACGGCAATGGTTGACAGGCACAGAAGGACCAGGAAAACTTCTTTAGTCGGTTTCCACTCTAATTCCGGTTTACCCGATCCAGACATCTCTGTGGATTCAAGCACTTCTATGCTATCTTGTCCTTCACTTTCAGTAAAGTTTTGATTAACCTCGGCTCCAGTGTCAAGGGTCGTCATGTCTGCTGTAGTGGAACCTTTCTTCAGGGTGGAAGTGGCGATATAGGGGCTAGGTTGAGACTTCAGTTAGTCCGCAATTAAAGAATATGCGAAGTTCTCGTCATCTTGAAATCGACAGCGCCCCTTAATCTTGTCTTTATCCTATCCCTTTTCTATCCAGTAATGCAAAAAATAAAGTATTCCGTCCAGGCCTCGCTACTTGCTGGCTTTTTTTGGAGAGGTCAGATCCCTGCTGGGATGCACACGTAACCGCCCTCTAGCGTAAAGCTACTTTGTATAGGAGCAATGTAGATCTCGGTCCACTGGCTGAATTAAATAACATGAAATATAAATACAAAAGCTGCTTGACTTTGGGTAGTCACCGAGCCAGGGTGAAGTTCAAGGCTTAGCATGTAAGCTAGCCACTACTAGGATATGAAAGGGTTATTTCGAAGTCTTTCTGGCGACCTTGAGAGCTTTATCAGCGTGCATACTCATTTCTCGACATGACCACTAGACCAAAAAGCCTCAGCTGGGCAATGGGTAGTTTTTGCAACGTCCTATACGTCAATAAGCTTCGATGAATCGGCTCTATGGTTGGCAAGTGGGAAAGATATACATCGATCGCGATTGTTTAAGGATCGACTATTTGTACTAGTCAAACTCACAATTCGATACTATAATACAGTTTCCAATCACAGGTATTCTAATCATGCTCGTCATTTCAGGGCGGCTATATAAATAGCTATTCGGTTTTCCTCCAGTATGTTTTTGGCACCTCTTTTGACGACCTTGCGGGTTAGAAATGGATACGCTTAGCAGTGTTGGGTGCAAGGATTTCCTTCCAGCCGATACACTGGAAGGCCAGAGTCTAACTGGGTTTTGTCAACTCATCACCAGATACAGCAGCTATGATGCTATACTTTTTGCCATTATTTGTGTCGTCTACGTCCTTTTTAATCGTTTGGTGCTAGGATCGTTCATCCTCGACTTCATATACGGCGCCAAATATTCTTCCATGAGAGACGCGGATAAGCGCACGTTTAGACTTCGACATATTGGGATATTAGCCCGGACTACTTCTTTTCTCTTGATTTTGAAGCCGGCTTTCATGGTGGCCTTCGTCAATAAAGGATGGTCTGAACCATATGCGCAAGGCTCAAACTTCCTACTGGGTGATGCGGCATTCTTTTCTGTCATGATTACGGCCGCATTCCATCTATTTGAACTCGTTTTCGACCAATCGCTGAAGCCTCTGCTAGTCGTCCATCATCTTGGGTCGATTTTCGTCATTCAGGGGTTTTTGCCGTCGACCGCGAGTCTACCAAAAGCACAATATTTGGGGTTGAACCGAGCGCTTGGCATGGTGAACGTTGCTCTATATTGGGGTAAGTCGATAATATATTCTAATCGTCAAGTATGATTTTTCTGGTCTAATAAGCAAGCTTTAGCCGTCCTGGACGCACCCCTGGTCGTACTATCCTACGTCATTGCTGTTCTCCGATCTACTTTCATTCAAGGGCATACAAATATCTGCAAGCTATTTTACATCGGTCTCAACATCGCAGTCTTCCTTACAGTTACCGAGATTGTTGTTATTTTCTACTTGTCTTCACAGAATTGGGAGGAATTAGGGGGTTTTCAGAGAACAATAATTTGCTCGCTTCAGGTTTTGTTCACTATCGCTAAAGGATGGGTCTGCAAATCTTTTTATTTGTCTTATACCAGGCAAATTGCAAGGCAAGGCTCCAAGGGACACGGCCATGCTCAAACCTGAGTGAGAATACAGATTCTTTCATCCGAGAATCACCCGGGGGGGGAGCATTTCTCTGACAAGAGTTGGTCAGGTCTACTCCTGGGATAGAGTTCTCCTTTATATTCCTCAGTAATCATTCTTGTCTCCTAGTATGACTAGGTCATCATTTTCTTATCTAATTTTGTATGATTACCTCTAGGGCTTCGGTGAATCAATTGTATAATATAGATGATATAAATTATCCGAAGTCACGCTTTATATTGGGCTACCGGCTTGCCCTGGGTCTTCTTCTTTTGTTGATAGCGTGTAGGTCTCTGCTGGATGTCGATTTCTTGCTCTTGCCTATAGTTGTTAGGCGGTCTGATGGAGCGTCTCGGTCTGGATATCTAATCGTGGTGGTGATTTTTCGTGTTCGTCGCGGTCAAGCGGTTCAGGGGGTTCACGTCTCGGCCCGTCCCGACATTTCTGTTCCCTCGCGTTGAGTAGCAATAATACTGCGATCAATAACCCGATGGTAGTCCGCGTGTTAGCAAAATCGTACCTCCCCAAGCTGATCTCATATATTCCTATTCTTCAAGGCGGGGTAAGTCCTGTGGTTATACAGTATTTCCGGGAAATGGTGAGATAATATACCTCTGCGACACACACTTTTTTTTTTTTTTTTTTAAATTCATTTACCCCGACCCCTCACTTGTAAAGAGATATGCCTACTTTGGCTTTCTCTGGAAGACTATATACATGCACCACTTAATGCAAACGGATTTAGAGCCTCGTTGGGGCCTGTCTTGGCCTATTTGCGGCCCTTTCAGGGGGCGGAGTAACCACCCAATGGTTTGCTGCGTTTTCGCTATTTAGAGGGAGGAGTGGCACGAAGTGGGATAGTCAGCCCAAGTCGCGCCGCCAGTCGCCAGGGTCGCCGGTTTAGAGGCACCAGAGATTGAGGATATGTTAGTCATATACTTCTACGCAACAATCCTGTTTCTATTACGAGGCAAAGTTATATACTCCATTCAAATTTACTCGTTCTTAAGTGGAAGGGGAAGTTTACAGAGTACAAAAGTACCAACTGGGGCTATGTACTTTGCCAAGTGTTCGGTGATTTTAAATCTAACTAGCAGCCAATGTGATTGATAAACTACAGATTATTGTGGGGCCTTTGGTACACTAATTGTGACTTCAATGGGTGAACTCGCCTGACACAGGTGATTGCTGGCCCTAGAGAGGGTTACGTGCCTCGTCACACAGTAGGCCATTCTACAGGGGTCTGTGTGATTTCTTTATTAGTAATCCTGAAGTCTGTAGGGGTATCTGCGAACGGATTCTGAAGCGGTAAATAAAACTTGACTTTAGTAAACTATCAAAATGAATCTTATATAAAGATTAATCGGACTATGTATTGCAGTGCTGAATATCTTCAAGTACATACGACCACAGGGTGTGGAGAACAGGGCTTCCCGTCCGCTCAGCCGTACTTAAGCCACACGCCGGCCGGTTAGTAGTTGGGTGGGTGACCACCAGCGAATCCCGGCTGTTGTATGTTTTTTGTTTTGGTACTTATTATTCAGTGATGGTTATCTGCAAGTTTGCGTAGAGTGAAATTGTTCTTCCAGGAGCCTTCATCAAACGTCAAGGTATCATTCCCAGCCCGACAATGCCTTTAGTAATCCGGGCGAGCTGATTCTGGCAGGGGCCGAATATAGGCAAGGGGTTTGTTTGGACATTCCAACAATGAAGCGGTGCAGCACCCCCTTCCTGGATCATTCGGGGGTATTTCAATGGAAGCACCCCCATCAGGATCCAGGATCCACACGCTGACAATCTCTTCTCGGTCTGGGTTCGTTGGTTCCATTATGCTAAGTTCCGCATTAGAGATTATCACACCCACATGGCTTGATTTTCCGGGGGTATTTGTGTTCCTGCTGAGTAGCCTCCTGCTTGCAATTGCCTATAGGCCGCGAGGTAATAAAACCGGTCTGCCACTTCTTAACGGCAAGAAGCCATGGGAGTTATCCTCGTACAAGGCTCGGATGCGATATGTGAAAAACGGGCCGGACATTCTCAGGGCTGGATTCGCGAAGGTGGGTTTCGTCTTCCCCTTGGGCTGCTTGGTCGACATGATCTAATAAGAGAACAGTCGCCTAGGGGTTTCTATGCATTGACAGAGGTGGGAACTGATCTGATCCTCTCCCACAAATACACGGAAGAGGTTGCAAAAGACAAAAGGTTCGATGTCTTCGGATACACGGAAGAGGTAAATTTGATCTCGTCTTGGACCATTGGCTGGTAGCTGGGTTAACTAGATCGGGACTAGAAAATGCACGGGCACCTCCCTGGTTTCGCATTGTTTACTACGAAGTATATGCCAGCCAATAAAACATTAAACTCCTTTGTGCTTCAGGAGCTCACTTCGGCCATAGGTAAGCTGGCTTTATGGTACTGGCAATGAGAGCATTGGGGCTAAGCAGAGTGGGCTATAGACAAGTCAGCGGGCATCCTGTCCTCGGAGGCCCACAATCATCTCCTACGGCTTTGGACTGACCATACGGAGTGGGTTGAAATCTCGCTAAAAGACACTATTTTAACGCTGCTCTCTTGCATGAGCAGCCGCATATTAGTAGGAAAGGACCTATCCCACGATCAGAGCTGGACAGAGCTCGTCGAGCGCAATTCTGTGAATGCATTCCAAGCGGGCGATGCGCTGCATAACTGGCCCAGGATCTTCCGACCCCTAGTCCACTGGTTCCTGGCCCCTTGCCGCAGCCTACGTAGGGACTTGAAAGAAGCCCGCCAGCGCGTCAACGAAGTCATACAACAGCGTCGAGAATCGCGGGGTGTGCGAGAGGCGCAGGGAAAGTCGTTTGAATATTTTGATTCGATCCAATGGATGGAAGAGGCAGCAGACGGTCACGACTATGATCCGACGTTAGTCCAGTTGACACTATCAATGGTGTCGGAACATACGATGACGGATCTACTGACACAGACCATGCTGAACCTGACGAAGCATCCCGGCCTGGTGCAAGATCTACGCAAGGAGATCATCGCGGTGATGAAAAACGAGCGCTGGGGTCGACAATCCCTTCGTAAGCTCATGCTCATGGACAGCGTGTTCAAGGAAACTCAGCGCCTGAAACCATTCAGCCGAGGTAAGCAGTAGGCTCTCTTGCGCTTTTGAAGCTGAGCCAAGCTTATAGAGACCTTCTAGGCATAGTAAAACGCAAAGCACGTACCAGTGTCCAGTTATCTGATGGGCTCGAGATCCCTAAAGACACGACATTCTTCATCACTTCAGAACACATGCAAAGTAATTCTACATACCCGGATGCAGACAAATTCGACGGATACCGCTTCTATAAACTCCGACAACAGCCCGGCCACGAGAACCTCCACCGGTTAGTCAACACCAGCACCAGCGAGGTCGGGTTTGGACACGGGCGTTATGCGTGTCCAGGACGATTTTTTGCGGATGCTGCAGGGAAGATCTTACTTTGTCATATTTTGCTAAAGTACGATTTCCACCTGGCTGAGGGATCGACTATCGATTATACGAGTTATGGCACATCTTTAGTGTCAAACCCGACGGCGAAATTGGTTGTCAGGCGGCGTGAGGCAGAGATTATATTATAAGACATATATCCAGGATCTTAATATGATATTTTTGGGTCCCCTTATGCGTGTGTAACTTCCTCACGGTGACTACTTTCATATGCAATGTCTGCTAACCTGTAAGCAAGTTTTTCTCAATGGACATGAAACTTACTTCAGCCCTCAGACTCAAATATGCGTAAAACTTAGAGTCTGTCGGAGGGTGCCTGGAAATCACGTGCTGGTCAGACATTGAGTAACTAGGTATACGGTCATCTTGACAACATCATGGCTTCCTTCACTTGTCCTCGCCTTCCTGAACCTGACGCCAGGCAAGCCACGATTTCAAATCACAGACCAGACACCAAGTTTACTTCGCGATTTTCATATCAGACAACTCGCGCTGTAACCATGTGGAGTTTCAGCTTAAACGGACGGGTGGTAAACATTGACGGAAAGAAGCTGAAGATTGAGGAATACTTACTAAACTTCTAAATAAACAACTAGACTAGAAACATTTAAAGTAATATTCTATCATTGGTGCGGATGCGCTATCAGGCACTTCTTCACTCTTGGTCTTTTGCATTCTCCTTCGGTCCAAGCATTCACCCCAAGTATTCACCGTATGTAAAAGTGACTGTGTAGTCTTGGTTTGATTGTATTATAGCGCCCTTGACCTCTAGTCCATGCTGAAACAGAGCCTTCTGGAATCTGCTTTGTCCTCAGGCTTCTACTTGATCTACGTACTACCTACGGTCATGTCTTCCAGGTTGCCACATCCAGCACTTATACGGCGCCTCGAGTCACCAATAACCGACCTCATCACCGATGAAGGATTTCGGACCCTGCGCCCTGGCTCCTCGCAGTATACTTTAAGGCCCGAGCAGGTGTAGGAATGGCCTAACTTCGCCAACGAGGTTAAGGACCTTCTAGTCCTATACTGTGGCCAATTTGAGCCGTTCATGCCGGTAGTACCCCGAGAGGCTTTCAGCGTGGCCAACGAACTGGGGGTGGACGTCTTGTCAGTAACGCCATACATCCCGTGGGAGAAGCGGCCAACCTTATAGACCTTGGCGTCCGTTTTGGTGATTCCCAATAGAGGGGGAACAGGACCCTCATAGAGAAGAAAAGGAAGAAAGGGGAGATCAAAGAGGAGAAGCGGAAGAGAGCCAGCCAGCCGGCAAGGGGCAAGCTTGTGCCTGACCTGCTCTGTATGAGTGTCCCTTCACGGGCAATATGTATATCTCCGCATGGGATGGGTCTCAAGGACTCCATACATACGTACTCGCTGTTTGCCGATGTGGTCTTCGGATATATTGAGACGTCGGATTTATCGCCGACAGCAAAACGCATGCTATTCGGGTCTTAGGCGAGGTCAAGACATATTGGATCTTCGGGTCGAGCAAGAAGGAGACCTGGGCCGAGTTCCTCGCAGATAAATTGGGTGAGTTTGACTTATAGTTCCCGTAGATTTTCTCCGGATACTAAACAATTTCGTGAACACACGCAGGCCAACTCGCACGATACATGGACGACCAATATGTCCGGTATGGCTTTCACGGTCTATGGAAGGACCTGGTTTATAAAGCGTTTCAACGATAACTATTTCGCGCTTTCACCAGCAATAAACACGGTCCCAGGTCAACGACGGCTTACTGAGATGACGCTTTTTGCAACAGCACTGAGAGCAACAAATGCACAGGATAGGAGGTATTACAATAGGATTGGGTGGCATTTGGTATGGTTTAGCTTCGAGGGTTACGGCCGCTTTGCTAATTTCCTTGCGCAGCTACAGCGTGGACTTCGCAGGCTGGAGCTAGATCTAGGAGCAATCAGGGAGATCGAAGGTGGGAATGGGATGGATCGGCCACATAACTTGTGGTGTATGTTCAATAATTTCTGTTATTTCAAGGACATGTCATGTTCGTGTCTGTATTAAAAGTACGGGGAAAATTAAACAAAACAAAAAAGATATGACAAGAGTGGGATTCGAACCCACGCCCCTTTCGAGACTAGGAATATTCTATGAATATGTCTGATCAGATAACCTGACCCTAGCGCCTTAGACCGCTCGGCCATCTTGCCTTGTTGATGGAAAGACGTTCGGAGCTTGGCTACTTGTCGCTAGAGACTTTATACCTGGGTCTGGTTGGCACTGGCCAGGATTAGACGCATTCATAGGCCGTAGTATTTTATTTAGTTATTCCGAGGAGTGCTGTGGAGATAATATGATGGCTTCAGTTGATTAAATGCCATATTAGTCCCTGGAAGGGTATTGTGGTGTTCTTCCCATTGCCCTAGTGTGGATATATATTCCCGTGCGGATGTGTATACAAGTGTACTACAAATATTGACAAGACCCCAGAGACATCATGGACAGCTTATACGAAGCAGAACAAATATTTAATTTCCGAATCCTAATCCCCTCCCATACCCATCCACAGACCCAAACAGAGACACTAAAAAACCCACGACAAAAACAACCGATACAACCACCTCAAGCCAGTCGCATTAGCCAGGCTTATCTGATCCTCCTCCTTTTTCTGCGCCTTCTCTTCCTCGAACGGAACCGAACAAACACCCGTGCTCAGATCCGCCTCCGTGAATCGTACGCGACAGGTCCTTTCGTGGACCTTATACCCGAAAATACACGCCAGGTAGAAGGGAATGCCGATATACTGGACGACGAAGATGCGGTGGTTGAACCCCTGACCGGCAACGAGCTCGGTCCCTTTGCTTAGGCTGAAGAGGCACAGGAATACCAGAGCGACCATGGATCCCCATTCCCGGAGCGGCGTGCGGTATGGAAAGCGGTCCGGTGGGACCCCCTGAGCCTTGACGGCCTTGCAGAAGGCGATGTGTGTGGTGAGGATGGAGATCCAGGTGAGGACTCCTGCAGGAGGGTTAGAGAGAGAAGAAATCAGGAAGAGGTAATTATACCGAATCCTACAACCATTTCCATTAGGTATCTGAAGACAGTCTGCGTATTGGAGCTCATGCTCATGTAGGCCAACAAGGAAAACAAAAAAGGAATGACGGCTGCCAGAACTGGTGTGCCGCGACTGTTCGTCTTCTTGAGAAACGCAGGTGCTTTGCCATCCAGCGCAATGCCGTAGATCGTACGAGTGGCCAAAAAGAAGTCTAGGCGGAGTGAGCACATGAGCCAAAAGAAAAAGAGACCAAACAGACCTGTAGTAGAAGTAGCCGTAATGAAGATAAGCATAAAGGCATTGATCACATGGCCCAATCCCTTGATATTTGCCAGCTCAATCGCCGCAACAAAAGGCGAAGCAGCGGCAGTGGTGAGGGAGCTGGACACAAAAGCCAACTTGGGGGTATCGTATGGAACAACCATCCCCAGAAGGAAAATGGATAGAATGAAGATCGAGAAAATTCGCACGAAAGTCAAGCGAACTGCCCCAGCCATGGCAGTTCTTGGATTTTTCCTCTCCGTAATAGGCACTCCGACCAATTCTGTTCCGCCGAATGCATAGGCACTGCGAGCATGAGCAACGCAATCCCATAGGGGAATCTCACGACAAGCCCGGAAGAAGCAACATACGCATGGACCATAGTACTCCAAGCCCGATAGAACCTGCCATTCGGCCCCGCGTCACCAACACCACCAAAAGCGCCAGGGGTTCTCCAGTACCTAAAGCCAAGACGATCCCGGCTATAATGGTAAGTATAGAGTGAGCACCGCAAATACAACGCAAACGCTTACTTGGGTCCACCCCCCAGCGCAACGATAAGCATCAAGATAATCGTGCCACACAAAAGAGTCATCTTCAACAAGGCGAGCCAGAACTGAAACTCCCCAAAAGCCTTCAGAGTGATCAAGTTGATAATCAGAACGACTACCAAAGCAACCGTGACAATCGCCGCCGGTTTAACGGTATCACCAACCCAGAACTACCCATGGGCATGTCAAACACAGCCGATGCGACAGGGTGCCGATTAGGAAAACACATACCTTCATGAGCAACGACGCCGCAACGAGGTGATTTGGAGTCGACAGTAGATATTTAAGCGCATTGCAATACCCCGTCGCGAAACCAAGTGCAGGGTCCACAAAGCGCGAAGCGTAACCACCAGCCCCGGCTATAACCGTACAAAGATCAGAGAAAACCAGCAGAATGATTCAAGTGGTGTCACTAACTTGGCATCGGCGCGAACGAACTCATCTCCCCCAACGCCGATAAGACCAGGAAGGCAACGAGGCCGATGATAGTGTAGTTCAACAGGATGCCAGCAGGACCACTCCTTGCCAGTGCAAAGCCACTTGGTATTATTAGCATGCCGCATGGCATCTCGTCAGATACAAGGGCTGGCTCACGATCCCACAAGCAGACCCGTGCTAAGGGCGCTGCCGACAACAATGACGCTGAGACGACGGTCCCTCAAGATTCTGTGCTCAAGGGATAAATCCATAGTGCCGAATGGCGCACCTTTGCATAACAAAGGCCAAATACATCTCTTAACCAAACAGAGTCGAAGACGATGCTATGGTATGGTGTCTGCGGCGGAAGGTGCGTGGGCTGTAACTGCAGCTCTTTCCCTGCAGGAGCCATCCCCCATAGTATAACAGTGCATCAAAGACAAGATAAACGCGTAAAATGGATTCCAGAAGACCGGAGACAAGAACAGTAAAAATAAAAGTTGTCTTCCATATCAGAAGTCTCTTGTTCAAGCTGGCTCGGCTCCACTTCAGAATTGTATAACCTTCTTGCATCCACCAAAAAAGAAACAACAACTTCAGATACCATTAACAAATACGACCTACAACACAACAGTATCCAACAGACGAACTGAAGAAAAAAGATAGAAAAGAAAAAGAAAAAACAACGCCCGATGTGGGGCTCGAACCCACAGCCTTTCGGTTAAAAGCCGAACGCGCTTACCAATTGTGCCAACCGGGCTTGGTTATGTAACTGGGCCAACTTTACACTACATAACCCTACCCTCAACCGATACCCTGCACGCCCTACATATGTACGTACATACACATAAGCGAACCACTCAAGTATGTACCTAGTAGGTCCATCCTATACGAGCGATAATATATACATCCCCATTCCCATTGGACAGTCACAGTAATACTACAGTTGCATTCTCTCTCATTACTCCACCCCCTCTGGCATCACATGCGAAACCGAAGCAAAAAGAACACCAACGAGCCAGCCTCGCTTACTTGCTAAATTGCGCCGGCAAACATGGCAAGAGGAGGCGACGAACATGCAACGAACAAGCAACACAACAGTAGAACGAGATCTACGTGATCTGCGATACGCCACGTCACTTCCAAAAAAAATCACATCTAACGCATGTATTATTTCTCGCTTTGCAGGCCTCCGGGAGCATGGGAACTCAAGGGTCTATCCGGGAAGTGGACGCGAGGCTTGCACGCTACCGGCCTGCAGCAGCAGCCAAGCACAACCAGCAGAAAGTAAAGCACGGGCAATTCTAATTTGGTCACAGATAGGCGGGCCTGTCCGCTTATAGCAGGCCTACCGTTTACCTAATTCTGCTGCAGCATATCCAGCTTCCCGATGTGGGAATTGCCTTCCGATCTGACAGCGCTCCATGCAGGCGGTTCTGCCAGGAGGCTTCAGACGTGGGGGCCGATTAGCCTATCGCCTGCGGGGATCGGGCCTAGGAAAAAAACTCCCCGGGGAGCTGAGGCAGTGGCAACGCCTATCTGTACTCAGGAGGTGAGTGCGAAGAGGAAAGACGGCGAGCGTGCTCGCTTAACAGTGTTGATTATGGCATGGATTTTCCAGATACGAGTCCATTTCGCAATAGGTCAAGGAGTGTAGATATTGACGACATATGACGATATGAGGACCAGCTGTAACCCACAGCATGAATCCGACGCAATAGATCATTTGTGTTTCTCATGTGAATATCTCAATTGGATGACTTATCGCTCCGCTGAAACGCGGGCACGTCTGACAAATCAGGGCAACCGGGCTCTAGGTGCATACGCTAGCAGCTTGCAGATGGCACAATCTTCATGTCTCTCGATTATCTGACCAGCAGTCCCGGCATTCTCATCATTGGTGCGTATCCGTTGATAAACTTACGCAATGGCGCAATGGGCGCTAGAGCCACCGGTAAAGGCTTCCGGTCGATGTTTCCGGTCGATGTGGGAGGAGATAAGCGTTGATGGTATCAGAAGCCTTGTCTCGACTCTCGAGTAGGAAACTCTTTCACGGCTATCTATAAACATCATGCGATATCCTCTATGATGTGCGATGCTCCTTATCTTCCTGAATTGCCCAGGTCGGATGATCTCCGAGGATCTGCCGATGGTCTCACCGATCACTGGCAACCACTATGGAATCATGTTGGCAGCCAATGACAGTGTGGACTAACGCAGCATAATTCTGTGTCATATAATCAGCAGGCGGCAAGAAAGCGTTTTGATTAATACAGAGCGACGATAAAATGGTTAGCACCCGGGTGGCTTGCGGTGGTGAGCTGACGCAATAAAGCAGCCGGGAGGGGATAAGATCCTACAAGAAGCTATTTCCTGCAGAATGATTCTGAAAGGATGGCTAGTTCGACATGCTCTGGGGGTTAGCCCCGAGCCCGAGCCCGAGCCCCGGTTCCAATCTTTTGTGTACTCCGTACTGTGAGGGTTTTGGGCTCCGGGATTTGTTGCTGAAGAATGAACTTAATCTGGCTGTTGGGCCCACCAAAGGTACTTGGGCTAACGCGTGGAAACCCCATCTACTACAGCCTGCTAGGCTGCTTGACAAGACTCCAGTGTCAATTAGCACATTGCTTTTTAGAGAGGACAGACCAATGGCAAGGACAATAAGGGTCACCGCAGCTCTGGAAGGCCCGGTACTAGCTGAGAGCCTGAGAGACTGAGAGACTGAGAGTACTCCATAGTCCATACGGCCTTCGCCCCTCTCGGGCCTCTCCAGTCTCCACTTCCTTTTGCCCCGCTCTCGTCGCGGTCCAGACCGTTTTAAACAGACTAGTAGCAGGTGAAAGGGGGATGCAGTGATACGCACGAGGCGACTTGGATTCCCGATAGGATGAAGGACGAGGAAAATAAGCGACAGCCAAGATAAACTTATCTCGTCCAAGACTGTCTGTATCTTTCCATTTATGGTTGGGAGCGGCAGGGCCCGAGTAATCATGGTCTGAGAGCCACCAGGGTCCAGGAAACCTTCACGATGGTTATCGGATCTGGGTCTGGGCCGGAGAGGAGAGGAAGAGGAAGAGGAAGAGGAAGAAGCAGCGAGGGAGCGGTTTGGCTGTTTGATTGTTTGATTGTTTTGCTCGTTTTGCACTGTTGCAGCACACCGGCCTTGCCCGATAGGGAAATTCAGCGCCCAAGGCTCCGATGGCGGATGTGACATGTTCCGCTTCCGTAGCCAATCAGGGGGCCCCGCCGCCGGCTAGCGCATGGCGTGGAGGGATGCCTGCAGGCCTGCATGCCTGCATGCCTGGCCCTGCTTCTGCGCTCTCGAATCCTTCGACGGACAATCCTTACCTTCGCCTCATCCTCTCCCGTCTCGCTCTTCCGCCACCGAAATATCAGACCCGTTGGCACCCGGTGTCGGACCTTTCTGAGCTACCGTCAATTGATGATGCCAGCATGTGTTTTCGTCTGAACTGATCGGCAGCATAAAACCGGACGATCGACCTCGTCCGGAATGACAGCATGCAGGCTGAGGGCCGTCGACCCACTGACAACCAGGCCCGTGGCGATGCTGATTAGGTTGGCCTTTCACAGTGCATATTGCAACCATACAGCCGAGCAGGGGGGGGGGCTCGTATCCCGCTCGACCGGCTTTCTCGGTGCATCTGGGAACGTTCGTCAACGCCGTTTGCCATCCTGCTTCCCCCCTCCCTTTCAAACCCCACTATCTATGTAGGGTAGGCGGAATTCGCAGATGGATGAGACCCCAAGTCGACGACACGCAAGGGTAGGCAGGTAAGTAGTACTTAGTACTTTACCAGGAGCTGCAGATGGAATTTTTCTGTAGGCATGGATCAGAGCCGCACCGGATCGTCGTTGTCTGGTTTTCGCAGCCCTTATATTTCTATTTTTGATCTTTCTCCCGAGAACAATTCATTTTCTCTTTTCTTTCTTCTCCGTCGTTGGGTTATATGGCCTATGAAAGTTTAATACCTTGTACGCCACGTCTGAAAAGCACAAGTCTATCCGTGTCTCTCCTACCCGGTCATGGATGAAACGTCTCACCGAAAGGTTCGATCTGCGTGTGATGCATGCCATGGATTAAAAATGAAATGCTCCGGGGGGAAGCCTTGCTCAGGCTGCGCACGCTCCGGGCAACCTTGCATATACAGCGAGCCTAATCGATTAGGTCGGCCCAAGGGGTCCAAAAACAAGAAGGCCCCGGGAGTGGACAAGTCGAAGAGCGATCGCAGCCGAAACGAGACGGTAGAAACAGCCGCGGTCGAGGGAGCACGGCCGAACGGGACGGCACCCTCGGTGTCATTGGACCAGCACCTGTTTCTTGGGGAAGGGATATGTTCGCCGCAGGCAATAGAGGGGTGGAATGACCTGGTGGAGGAGAGCCTTTGGACAGATCTGGACGAGAATGGCTTCCTCAGTAATATGTCCCCCTCGGACTTTTCGTGGGAGCAGCCCAGCGACGTCTTTGGCAGTCTGGAGGCTGAAATCGGGATCAGGGGCTACGAGCCAGACCCATCGGTCTTTTCTTTGGTAAGGGTAAGGTCCACTCCATATACGTTGACCCGCACGAGGTTCGCGGTGGACACCTGCCCCCTTATAGCATTTCGAAGGCTAACGCGCGGGGGGGGTATTGCGGAGCTTGATTTGTAGGATTACGAAGAGCCTTATCCCGAACCCTCCGGGCCGAACGTGACAAAACTGGGGGACATGCCGTTTGTAGAGTTGAGGAATCGCGTCGCGCAAGACACATCCCTACCAATACCCGATGGATTTCCGCGGCCAAGGCTGGAACCGCAGAGCTTCGACGCTATGGAAGCCTGCGCGTGCGTCGACCAGCATGCACGGTTCCTTTCCCATTTGAGGAAGATCGAGGGGAATCATTACGCAGCGTCGGTGCCGACCATCCTGCAGGCGACGCAGGACAGCCGGGCGCTGTGGCAGCGACTGGTCAACTGCGCGGCCTGTCGACACGACCGGGAGTGCGTGGCCGTGTTGATGTTTGCGATGGGGCTGCGCACCATCGTGCGATGCTTGCAGGCGCTGGTCTCGGACCAACAATCGGTTCTACATGTCCAACGGCCTCTATATCGCAGCCGCTGGGGCCCGCACGCGCCGTCAGTCCTAGGCGGCGGGCCCTCCAGCGGCACTCCACACTCTGGCAGCACCGGGACTGGCAGCGGACGCAGCGTGGACTTCGAGGCGGCCACCAGTACCGCGGGCATCAACCGCGGCCGACGCTCGAGCAGCTTCAGCACGAACACGATCCGCGTGGGGAACTTCGAGGTGCCCGAGGACGAGCAGGCTTTCCTGGTGACGGTGCTGATCACGCGCACGCTCGGCAAGATCCAGATCGCCTACGACGCCATGGTTGATTACATTGGACGAGTCCATGGCAGCTCGCCGCTGAATATCGGGACGGGCGACAAACGGCCCATCCATTACGTGCTCGACGACCTACGGCGGTTGGTGGCGACGACGGAGGGGTTTGTCCGGGGGCTGGTGGACAAGTAGCCGCAGATCATGCTTATCGAGAGATTAGAAATCTGTCGTATTGGGATTGGGATGATTTATCAGCGACTGGCGTTGACTGTTTAATTTCCTTTGAATGGCACTATCTGCCCGATGTTTACGTAGAATATCCAACATTGATGCAGCTGCATAACCCGGAGCCCTACCATCTTCCGACCATCCTGCTACTGTCCGCTATCTATGGACCTACCTAGTGCGGTTAGCATGGGTATTGCGTGACTGCATGCATCCCTGCCTGCCTACTACCTCCCTACTGTACCTCCTATCGCGTATACCTACTGTACCCATCGTCGTATACACTATACTCTGTACATCCACTCGTCAGCGCCTCGGAAATGCGGGCGGCGACAATCCTTCCGCATCCGGCCTAGTCGCACGTACTAGCGGGAACGACCCACTCGCGGGTCCAGCCCCAGCGCTGATTGGCTGATCGCGGTCCTGCCCGGGGCCCCCGTGAAGCTTGGCATAGCCTTAAAAACAGGGCATCGTCATTTATACAACAATACGCCGCCCAAAGGGTCGTTTTTCGCATTGCCGGCCGGTTGCGGTCGCAACGATGGCAACGCGGGTTTTGCAGAGGGGAAAATGCGATTTCTAATGGACCGGGGCAAGATTGGTCAGCATTAGCAAACATGACAAATCCGCCTCCCTCTCGCTTTTTCTCTCCGGCCGTACTTTTTCCTCTTTTCCCTCGCTTTAATCTACCTATCCTGCCTCGGCCGTCTCCTCAGAACAGCCACTCACCTCGACATTTAGCTAGTTTTACGCTGATACCGCGGCTTGTTCTTGTCTCCTCGTGCTGCACTTTGTCATTCCCTGGTTTTCTTTTGCTAATTGGACCCCCAGTCCTCGTTCTTCGTTGCCATCAGCAGCCCCCCCCCTCGGACCTTGTGTGAGCTCCGACCCCAGGTCTACCATCCATTTGATGGACCTTACTTAGGATTACTATCAATTGTGCGCTTCTTCGGATATCCCTTATCTCCGTTTCCCCCTTGACAAACAATTACGCGAAAAAAAAAATGTTCGATACACCCAAGCCGCAACGCGAGCAGCTCTCTCTCTGGCGCCTCGTCCTCTCCCAGACTACCATCACCGATTCGGTGCTACAGCATCAATGGGAAGGTGAGGGCACTCAGGAGAGCCCCTACCTGGTGGAATGGCTTCCAGAGGACCCTCGCGACCCCCATCAGATGCAGGAATGGATGAAGTGGTCGATCACCCTGCTGCAAGCCGCCTCGTTCCTGTCCATCACGTTTGCCTCCTCCGCCCTGTCCGCGGCCAACCCTCAAATCCAAGAGGAGTTCGGTGTGAGCGACACCCTGATTATTGCCGATACCTCGTTGTTCGTGCTCGCGTTCGCCGTCGGCCCGGCTGTCTGGGCGCCGCTGTCTGAACTGTACGGTCGCCAAGTCATATACATCCTGACGTACGGATTAACCACGCTCTTCGCCGGCGTCACCATTGCGAGTCCCAATATAGGCGCGTTGCTGGTTTTCCGCTTCTTCTCGGGTGCGTTTGGCGCCTCGGCCGTCTCGAACGCAGGAGGCGTCGTCTCCGACATGTATACGGCGCGCGACCGAGGACTGGCCACGATTGCGTTCATCGGGGCGCCGTTCCTGGGACCGAGCTTAGGCCCTATAACGTGCGACTTTCTGGCCGTGTCGAAAGGATGGAGATGGGTGCAGGGGTTGACCACTATCTTCAACGGAGTCGTCTTTCTGGTCGGGATCTTCCTTATCCCGGAGACCTACTCTCCTCTGCTCCTGAAGAAGCGCGCGGCCAAGTTGAGTAAAATGACCGGCAAGGTCTATCGCAGTCGGTTGGAGAACGCGCAGCAGAGCGCTTCCGCTGTCTTCACCAAGACCATGGTGCGGCCGTGGATTTTGCTCTTCTTGGAGCCGATCGTGTTGTTGTTGAGTATTTACATGGTTTGTCCCTGTCACTCACTCACTCTCTCCTTGGTCGGCCTGTCGTCGATAGCTAACTCTGACAGGCAATTATCTATGGTACCATGTATATGGAATTCGCCGCCTTTCCGATCGTGTTCGAACAAGACCGCAAATGGCCTCAGAGCACGTCGGGACTGTCCTTTGTTGGCATGATGATTGGCCAGATCCTGGGCTGTGCCTACTCGACGTTGGACGACGTGCGATATAAGAAACTCGCCGATCGCACTCCCTACGGCCGGCCTCCTCCCGAAGCGCGGCTGATCCCCTCCATGGTAGGGGCGGTTACCCTGCCAATTGGACTGTTTTGGTTCGCCTGGACGAACTTCCGGAGTATCCATTGGATTGTGTGCCAGATCGGTACCGTGTTCTTTGGCTTCTCCCACGTCTCCATCTTCCTTAGCGTGGTGAACTACCTGGTGGATGGATACACTTTCTACGCCGCTTCAGCGCTTGCGGCAAACGCTGTCATCCGTGCCCTTTTCGGTGCGGCCTTGTACGTTCCACTCGTGACCCCCCCCCCCCCCCCCCCCCTCCACTGAGAGAATTATGCCAACTGACCCTTGACGTTTCAGTCCCCTCTTCACCACCCCGATGTACGACAACCTGGGCATCCACTGGGCATCGTCCATCTCGGCCTTCTTGGCGGTCGCCTGTCTCCCGTTTCCGTGGGTGTTCTACAAGTTCGGCCCTGCCATCCGGCGTCATTGTCGATATGCGGCTGAATCCGCCCGCAAATTGGATGAAATGAACGACCGCATGAGGGAAATAGCCGAGCAGAACAGAGTCAAGGCTGAGTCCGGTGATCAAAAGGAGGCTTCGTCGGGCGAACAGTCCGCTTAACTGCCTCAGCTAGGGGGCCTGGTCCACTCCGCCGCGAGTGGCTACGGACAATAAACTGCCGGCAACGGCGCGCTCCCTATCAACAAACTCCTTAATTAATACGACACAGTGAGCACGTTTTGGGATGTTAGATTTGGACTTTCTTGGAAACTATACTCCGTACAACATATACAAAGTTTAATATACATGTCAAATGCGATAGACACTTTTTTTTTGGACTAGGAGAATGTGCAAATACCCGACGCACATTGCCGGTGGAGTTGCATGCTGTCCGTCTCTACACTAGGCAGTGTAACGCTAGTGCGATCCATCAACTCTTCCGGTTAGGCCTGGCTGGACCCTGCAAGGAGAATTGTCGGGGATATCGGAAATGCGACGTGGGTGCGACGTGGGCTCTGCACGCCCGATGGAACCTGGCCTATCGGCCAGACAGGTGTGACTCCCATATCCTGGCACAGAAGCCATGGTGAAGAATTCCTCCATGCGTGCTGACTTGGCACGACAGCCTTCCCTCGTGCACGCTCCCTCGCATTGCCTAGCCTCTCACCCGGCGACTTTCCTGCAACCCAACCCCACCGCTTATCATGTCGGCGCTAGGGACAGGCATCCTTCAGGAGGGATTGACATGACGGGGAGTATTATCGGGCCCGTTTAATTCCCCACAGGAGCAATTAATGTGAAAGAAAAAAAGGCCCCGAAGGATTGGCTGACTCAGATTTGGCACAGATCGCACCCGCAAGAAGATGACGGTGTACTCCGTCCAGATGGTGAAGATCCGCGCCGGAGCAGACACTACGGAGTACACGATGGCACGGAAGGATGGAGATGACGACAAAATCAAATGAAACGGTCTTACTCCATCGAGAAAGACCCGCCTAGTCCTGAAGGCATCAATCTGATATGAAAGGGTGGTACGGCTCAAGCCAACCCCGGAAGATAAAGCGCATAGTGTGCACACCTTCGTCATACACACCTACCCGCAACGGAACACCACTGTTTAACACAATGGAACGTTCCGGGACTATTCTCTTTTTCGGAGACACCTCAACGCCCGTCACCTCGGCCCTGGCGCACCTGCTGGATGCCGAGCGCAAGGATACCCTGCTTTCCAGATTCCTCACATTGTCCAAGGCTGTGCTACGTGATAGCATCGAGCGGCTGCCTCTGCAATTCCGGCAGGACGCGCATCGATTCACAGACCTGCATGACTTTACGGATCCCCAACATGGGAAGTCATCGAGTCTACGGGTCCTGTCCCCTGCGCTCTTGGTCATTGCGCAATTAGGCCAGTTTATATCGTGAGTGTCCGCGCGTGTGTACATATCCATAAACACTAATTGTGCCCTCAGTTGGTACGAAACCCATCCTCACGTCGAATATCCGAGTCCCCAAAGCACGGTATACATTGGGTTGTGCGTCGGACAACTATCTGCCTCGGCAATCAGTCTGTCCACGAATTTACTGGAGCTGATTCCTCTCGCGGTCGAGGCCGTTCGAGTGGCGGTGAACCTAGGAAGTTTGGCTTTCACGGTCCGAAATGACCTGGAATACGATGCCGATGGCGCTGCGTGGGCCTTGACGGTGGAAAATGAGATCATAAACAAGCATATTGACTTGTCCTCAGAAGCTTTGGTATGCTGCCGCATGGTGCTTTGGCGAATAAGACTGACTGTAAACAGGGTCTTCCGAATAGGAAGCAGGCCTATGTCTCTGCAACTTTCGAGAATACCACAACGATTCAAGGACCTCCGACCAAACTGGCCAGACTGAAGGACGCGTTGGCGGACTTGAAGGAATTGACGTCCAATTTATCAGGGCGACCTATTGGCATATACGCACCGTTCCATGCTTCGCATCTTTACACCGAAGCGGACGTGTTGGGGTTGTTCGACAAATCTGATTTGATTAAAGCGGCATACACCGCTGATATCTGGAACAAAGAACAACCTTCAATTTTATCGACAAATTCTGGGACGAAGATCCCAGTGGCCAGCCGTCAAGGTCTGTTGCAGGCCGTTCTGGGAGATATCCTCGTTAGCCCAATCGAATGGAGCAACATCACCCAAGGGGCAATCTCGAGTGTGCTTTCGCTCGGCCATGTACGCTGGGAGACTCAATGCTTCGGGCCTCTCCACTCTCAGAAATCACTGGTCGCTGCTATCAGCACGGGGGCTGGTGTCGAGGTTTCCCTTGCCGACACAAGCATCCAACCTGCGAGCCGTAGCAGAGAGACGCTGAACACACCAATCGCGATCGTCGGTATGGCAGGCAGGTTCCCCGATGCAGACAGTGTAGAGGAGCTGTGGAAGCTTCTCTCCGACGGCATTGACTGCCATAAAGTGGTGAGTTCGCCCCTGTTTCACACCGATTCCAAATACTGATAAAGGCCCAAGATCCCATCCGATAGATTCGATGCGACAACGCATCTTGCCAATAAGGGCACATCGGTGTACGGAAACTTCATGAAGAACCCGGGCATGTTCGATGCGCGCTTCTTCAACATGTCTCCCAGGGAAGCGATGCAGACGGACCCGCAGCAGCGACTAGCTCTGGTCACAGCCTACGAGGCTCTCGAAATGGCGGGCTATGTGCCGGGACGAACGCCGTCTACGCGCTTGGAACGAGTCGGGAGCTTCTATGGTCAGACGACGGATGATTACAAAGATGTGAATATTGTTCAGGATATTGATACGTATTACGTGTCGGGTGTGGTGAGGGCTTTTGGACCGGTAAGTTTTCTTTGCTACCTTCAACAACACTGTCTTGCTGATCGAGTGCAGGGACGCGTATCGCGTGCCAATCAACTGGGTAAGTCTGCTGCTCAAATTAGTTGATAGTTGAGTATTTCTGACCTCTTTGCAGGAGGGCCCTGTCTTAGTGTCGATACGGCTTGCTCATCGAGCGCAACCGCGTTAAACCTCGCCTGCACCTCGATTTGGAGCAATGAATGCGACACTGCCGTCGTCGGCGGAATGATGCTCCTCAATAGTCCCGACATGTATGCCGGTCTTGCCCGAGGACACTTCACGTCCGAAAACGGGCCCTGCAAGACCTTCGACGACGAAGCGGACGGCTACTGTCGAGGTGAGACCGTTGCCAGTGTGGTCCTGAAGCGATTAGACGCCGCCCAGGCAGACAACGACAACATTCTCGGCGTCATCCTGGCCGGAGGTGCGAACTACTCCGCCTATGCGGCATCCATCACGCAGCCCCATGCCGGCGCACAGGAGAACCTTTTCCGAAAGGTCCTTCGCCAGGCGGCTGTTCATCCGTTCGACGTGGATTATGTCGAGCTCCACGGGACAGGCACGCAGCTGGGTGACTCGGTAGAGATGACCTCTGTGACCAACGTGCTGGCTCCGGAGAGCCCACGCCGGCCCACAGACAGCCCGTTGTATGTTGGCTCTATCAAAGCGAACATCGGGCACGGGGAATCTGCGTCCGGTATTTCAGCCATGATCAAAGCATTGCTGCTGTTTCAGAAGGAAAACATCCCCCCTCACGTCGGGGTCAAGAGTGGACGGCTCAATCGAAAATTCCCAGCTCTTGATGAGCGCAGAGTGAAGATTGCTGGTGAAATGGTTCCGTTCTCCACCCGGGGTGGTCGCAAGCGAAAGATTCTGATTAACAATTTTGGCGCTGCTGGTACAAACTCCAGTTTCTTGCTCGAGGAGGGTACCTATACGGCCCCTATTCCAAGAGAGTCCCTAGAGCGCGAGCACTTTATCAGTATCACAGCTAAATCAATCACCTCGCTGATCAGAAACTTGGAGAACTTCGTCGCGTATCTTGATGCCAATCCCCAGACAAACTTGGTTGATCTCGCGTATTCCACAACAGCGCGAAGGGTGCAGCACCCACTCCGAGTGTCCATCATTGCGTCTACCATTGACCAGGTCAAGACACAAGCGTTGTCTACGCTTGAGAAGCAGGAATTTGGATCGCCCTCGAAGACGCCAAGCACCGTGTTTGCATTCACCGGGCAAGGCTCCCTGTACCCGGGAGTTGGGAAACAATATTTCGAGCACAGCCCGGTGTACAGAGCCGAGCTTGCTCGGTTTGAACGGATCGCTACAGACCAAGGATTTGCTCCTTTCATTGAAGATGTCCTCAATGGCACAGGGAATATGAGCAATCTCTCACCAGTGCAAACACAGCTTTTCCACGTCGCTACCCAGATGGCTCTATTCAAGCTTTGGACGTCGTGGAACATCCTGCCCTCCGCAGTTATCGGCCATAGCCTCGGGGAATACGCAGCTTTGTACGCAGCGGGTGCGTTGTCCGCCAACGATGCGCTGTACCTGGTTGGTACGCGCGCCACTCTGCTGGAGTCTCTCTGTACCCGGGACACGCATGCTATGCTGGCTGTTAACTTGCCACTTGAGAGACTTCAGGACGTACTACAAGATCAGATGAAATGTCTAGAGATTTCGTGCTTTAACGGACCCCGGGACGTGGTATTGAGTGGCCCCGGTAGTTTGACCCAGCATGCAGAGAAGCATCTGAAAGCGAATGGTATAACGTGCACCATTCTGAATGTGCCGTACGCATTCCACTCCTCGCAGGTCGAGCCAATTCTATCATCCTATGAAGCTGCAGCAAGAAACGTTACCTTCTCCAGTCCTCGTACCCCCGTCCTGTCAACCTTGCTTGGAGAAGTGGCGGGCCCGGATAGTTTCAACCCAGGCTATCTGTCCCGCCACGCTCGCGAGCCAGTCAAATTCGTGGATGCTCTGAAAGCAGGACAAGCTGAAGGTCTTATTCAACCTGAAACAGTCTTCCTCGAGCTAGGCCCCCATCCAGTATGCCTGGGCTTAATCGGAGCGACATTAGGCTCGCCCGAGCGCCTGCTTCCGACTCTGCGACGACAAGACCAGCCGTTCACCGTAGCCTGCAAGACGCTTGCGTCGTTGAATAGCAGGGGATATGAAATTGACTGGAACGAATATCACAATAGTTTCGCGGACCAGCCGAAACTTCTGCATCTGCCTGCTTACTCGTTCGATGAGAAGAAGTATTGGATTGAGTACAAAGGAGGCTGGCTCTTACAGCGGAGTGCAAACAAGACAGCTCCTGTAGCTCGGTCGTCAAAGCCGATGACAACCACTGTTCAGAGTCTTCTGTCTACCGCGGAAATCGGGGAGAAGAAAGTGTCAGCTGTGTTTGAGTCGGACTTGGCCGATCCGGCGCTTCATGCATTGATTGCGGGTCATGTTTTGAATGGTGTCGCGTTGTGTCCTTCGGTGAGTGGCTTATCTGGATGTTCCTAGGTTCAGACGCTGATTTTATTTCCATCAGGGCGTCTTCTCAGATATTGCGTTGACTGCGGCGAACTACTTCCGTGAAAGGTTCGCATTTGACGGCCCAGTCTCGGGCATGAACGTCGTCGACCTGCATATGATGAAGCCGGTGACGATGCCAGTTGAGCGACCAAATGGTCCCAAGCCCCTGCGCATCTCAGCACAGGCAGATCTCGCGGCTGGCCGAGTCGACATACAAGTCGGGATTTATAACGTACAAACCGACGAGGTCGACAACAACGCCACCTGCCACGTTGAGTTTGGCGACGCACAACTCTGGCTCCGAACATGGAGCAAGCAAGCATATCTCATCTTGGAACGAATGAGCGATCTAGAAAAAGGTGTCATCAAGGGCCTCACAAGCCGGATCTCACACGAGATGGTGTATAATCTGTTCTCGACGGTTGTCGACTACGATCCGAAGTACCACGGCATGCAAGAAGTGATTGTGGACTCGGAGAAGCTTGAGGCGGTAGTCTCGCTGGCCATGTATAGAGGCAACGACGCAGGAACATTTTTCTGCTCGCCCCTCTGGCTCGACAATCTTGCACAGATCGCCGGCTTCGTGATGAATGCCATCGGAACTGTTAATCCGCGCGAATTCACCTACATATCGCATGGTATTGACACATACCAGATTGCCGAGGAGATCCGTCCGGAGTTGCCGTACAGAGCGCATGTCCGGATGATCCCGGAGGGGAAGAATGTGTTCGCTGGCGATGTTTCGGTCTTCCAGGGTGATAGAATGGTGGCATGCTGTGGGGATGTGAAGTTCCAGAGGATCCCGCGCGCCTTGATTGACAGGATTCTCTCGGCGCCTGGTTCATCTGGCACGGCGAGTGCGAAACCGGCGCGCGCGGAACTAACAACGAAAAACGTTGACTACGTTACGTCGAAGAATCTCAGCTTCAGGGAAGAAGTAAGCGAGCCGAGAATGCCGGACCTGAAAGAGTTGATTGCGTCGCAGATCGGCATCTCGGCAGCCGAGCTCACAGACGGGAGCCAGTTCAATGAATTGGGCGTTGACTCGCTTCTATCGATGACCATATTATCGCAGCTTCAGGACTCGCTTGAGATCCAGCTCCCTGCCTCGTTGTTCACTGACTTCCCCACCTTCGGCGAGCTGTATGACTACGTGCAGGGCATCCTGCGCGAGCAATCAACCGGAGCTCCGACTCCTGGATCGGCCAGTCCGGGACCTATCACTCCCTCGCCTCTAAGCGAGTACAAGGAGTCGGAAAGCCATTCTGTCGATGCGCGTCTCCTAGAAGTGTACACCATCATCGCGGACGAAATCGGCGTTGATGTGCAAGAAGTCCTCGCAACGGATGACCTATCAGTTCTCGGCCTGGATTCCATGATGTCCATATCCATCGCCGCCGCACTGGGCGAGAAACTTGGAGTCGACGTCCCCTCGGACTTCTTCGGGGACCTCTCCTCCACCAAAGACATCCACGGCGCACTGAGCATCCAATTCGGCATGCCTCGGCAGGCACAACCCAAAGCGGCGCACAAACCAACGGGTAAGAGAAGCCCTCCATCTCTCTCCTTCCCCTCGTCCATCATCCTGCAAGACGCCCCCTCCGCAACGCAGACCCTGTTCCTGTTTCCGGACGGAAGCGGGCTCGCCACTGCGTATGCGAAGATTCCGCGGATTTCGCCCTCCACGCGCGTCTGCGGCTTAAACAGCCCGTTGCTAAACTCGGCCAATAGTCACCTAGCCACCGTTGAGGCGCTCGCGGCGGAGATGCTCCGGACGGTGCGAGCTCGCCAGCCTACGGGGCCGTATCTCCTAGGCGGGTGGTCGGCGGGGGGGATGTTTGCGTTTGAAGCGGCGCGACAGGTGCTAGAAGCGGGCGAGCAGGTAACAGGACTGCTGCTGGTCGACTCGCCTTGTCGATTAGAATTCGAAGCGATGCCAGCCGACGTGCTCAACCTGATTATCGGCACGGGCGTCATGAGCACGGCGTTGATTGATAATTTCGAGCGGACGATCCAAGCAGTAGAACGATACATGCCTGCTCCATTATCAGGAAGCCAATCCTTCCCAACAGCGCTCATTTGGGCCAAAGACGGGTTATGCAAAGAGCTGGACGTCAGTTCCGTCGATCTCGACTATCATCGGAAGATCGTGGAATGGCTGATCAAGAGAGACGGACCACTCAATGCTCAAGGCTGGGACGGGCTGATCCCTGCGGCCAATATTACAGTCCAGACGGTGCCAGGGAGCCATTTCAGTATGATACAGGCGCCACATGTGAGTTTCTTTTACCCTACTGGTTGAAGTGAATCTACCTAACAGATTTTAGACTACGTATCTCGGCGCGGTGGTTGCGCAAGTTCTCTGTGACTGGTTGGAGTAGGCTGGAACTCGGTATAGTGTGAATAGCCAGGTAGATGAGTAACTATGGTATTTGACTATAAATAGATGCACATAACTGAAACTACTTGTAACTTAGATAGCTTGGCCGGCATTCCAGAACCATATTCCGGTAGAGTAACGCGTAGATCACCCCATCTCATTCCTAAAGACCGGAAGGATTAAAAAAAGAATCAGGCCATCGTCTCAGCCTAATCGGCGAATTAATTAATTAATCTATCTATAACCCAGGGTGAGGGCGAGGGTATAAGAAGGCGCCGATTCCCTGAGCAGCAGGCCTGGTTTCCTTCTTGGCGACAGTACCAATTCATTCACACCAAAGCAAAGCAAAGTATACACTACAACCAGTCTCAATTAATCAATATGCCTCTTACAATTGCTATCGTCGGCGCAGGCATCGGCGGCCTCTCTGCTGCCGCAACGCTTCGTAAAGCAGGGCATTGTGTTGAGGTACTTCCCTATCCTTCTATGCTCAAGCCTAAACCCATCAAACTCAATAAGAAAACAGGTCTTCGAGAAATCCTCCTTCCTCACAGAAGTCGGTGCCGCTTTAGTCGTAGCACCCAACGGCGTGCGCGTGCTACGCAGCCTGAATTTCTCGTTCGAGAACGCGCGCAGCCAGCCAAAGACGATTTTCGAACTGCGCGATGGGCCGAGTTTCGAGCGCGCAAAGGCAGTGCATCTAGAGGATGCGGAGCAGAGGTTCGGGAGTCCGATGTATACGATGCAGAGGAAGGATTTACATAAAGAGTTGTTGAGGGTTACGTCCATGAGTGACACGTCTACTGGTACTAACACTGGCAACGGGGAGAGCCAGGAGAAAGAAGAGCGAGGAGTAGTGAACTTCCACCTCAGTCGACGAGTGATAACCGCCGACGCAGAGCTTGGAATCCTTTACTTTGAAGACGGATCCCAGATGCAAGCCGACCTGATTATTGCGGCGGACGGGCTGCATTCAGTGCTGAAGGGGGTGGTGCTGAAAGACGAGATCCAGATTCCTGCGAAAACAGGGTTCAGTGCATTCCGGTTCCAGATCCCGACGGAGGAACTGGTGCACGACGAGCGGTTCCAGGAACTACTGAAGCAGAAGGGGAATGGGCCTTCTGTGTTGGCGGATATGAGGAATGAGGATACGATGGAGCATATGGTTTGGTATGATTGCCAGAAGTGAGTTCCCTCTCTTTGTCTCTCCCTGCATTGGTGAACGCTGACAATGATGTAGTGGGGAGATGCAGAATTTCGTCGGAATTCATAACAGTTTTGAGAGTCAAGATGGTATGTATATTTCCCTAATCCATACTGTATGGCAACTGATGGGACAGACTACAAATCCATGATGCTGCAGCGCTTCGGCCATTTCCACCCCAGCTTGGTGCACGTTATCAGGTAAATCCCCAGCAGGATAGAGTCATATCCAAGCTAACAAAACCAGCAAAGCACCTAACGTGACTATCTGGCCGCTGAACATCTTCGCTCCCGTCCCTCGCTGGAACCGGGGCAAGGTCCTTCTCATCGGCGACGCCGCACACCCCGTAAGTCCCCCTCTGCGACGTATTGAGCACGGCTCACAATATCAGATGCTTCCCTTCAGCGGCCAAGGCGCCAACCAAGCCATCGAGGACGCCGGCGCCCTAGGCTATCTTTTCGACGGAGTGCACTCCGCAGCCGAGATCCCCACACGGATCTCTCTGTTCGAGAAAGTGCGCCGACTCCACGTCTCGCGCACACAGCTGATGTCCAGCGTTCGAGCGGGGAAGGAAGATGAAGTCCAAACGCAGCTGCGACGGTACGCAGAGTCTCCTGGGGGAGGTAAGTAACGGTTCCTATCGATCTCATACAGTGGGATTCTCTGGCTTTAAGTCCACGTTACATTCATTAACCGGAGATACTGATGATGATCACAGAAGTGCCGCAGACATTTGCGGAACGACTGGCGCATGACTTCGGGTAAGTCTCTCTGATCAGCCTGAAAAGTAGAGCAATAAGCACTGACGACACAGCTTTAACGTGTTCGACAAATGCCGCGAGGCTCTCCGCGATCACGAGGCACAGTTGGCGTCTAAGCGAGTGCCGAAGCCAGAGAGCTTTGCATACACGAGCCACGCGGCTTACGGCCAAGAGACTGCGGCTTGAATGCACAGGTTGCAGCGTGCAGGATATGGTGGGATATCACGGTGGTGTGTGTTTGAAGACGCTTAGATGTAGTCAATGCAACATGTATCGACCAACATCTCCCTAACCCGTATCCAAAAAGGAAAGGAAATAGCGCAGAACAAGCGATCGACATTCTGCATGATGACTTAGCCTGAGGTAATCTGTCATCCCCGCCTTTTCCAGGGTTGTAAATGACAAGGATGAAACCGCCGTCGCAGTCCGGCGCAAATCCCGTTAATTAAGGAACTAATGCTCTCGCCAGGATTCTTAGTCTCCGTGGTTAATCAATTCACCGGGCCACTATCATGCCCAATCGGCGCTTTTCTCCTTCTTGGCATTGTTTCCCCCAAGCCGTGCGTGTTTTCGGCATTTGGCGCTTTTCTCGTCGGAGTGGAGGTAGGAGGTGGCTTGGATAAGACGTTACGCAGATCAAGGTCGAGGGAGATTCGTAGTTATTAGACAACAAAAGGTAAGAGAGAGCCGGAATTCGCTCATCCACACTTGTCTAACTATACTATCCCGTCTAACATGTCGCTTGAGTCTCTAGCATCCACCATCCAGGCCAAAGCGGCCGAGTTGGTCGCCGTCGCCAAAGACCATGGCTTCGAGGCGACTCTGGAAAACAGCGCCGACTTGACCAGCGTGGCTCCCTTGGCCGTACGCAATGAACTCATCCAGGCTGCCAAAGACCTGCTCTACCTGGCATCAGGACCGACAGACCATGTCTTGGGTCTTGCCTGGTCGGTATGTACTCCCACCCATCTATACATCTCTAGCCCTAACTCAACCTTGCAAGGCCGCCGACACATCCAACATCGACCTTCTCACTCGCTTCGAAGTCCCCCAACACGTCCCATTGACCTCCTCCATCTCCATCCCCTCTCTCTCGACCCTGACCAACCTCCCCGAAGACATTCTCTACCGCGCCACCCGCTTCGCCATCGCCAACGGCGTCTTCACCGAGCCCGCGCCTTACGAAATCGCCCACTCGCCGGCGTCGCGCGCCCTCGCCACGACCCCCCATCTGCGCAACATCGTACACTTCGGGACCGAGTTCCTGGGGAACATCCTCATGAAGATTCCCGAGAAGATGCTCATCGAGCGCGACGGCGCCGGTGTGGGCGAGAAAGTGCCCGACACGGCGTTCAACCTGGCATACCGGACGGACCAGAACCTGTTTGAGTTCTTCGCCGGCTCGAAGGACCTCAATCGCAAGTACCACGAGTATCTGATGGGACGGGTCAATACGCCGCTGTGGTCGATGGATCGGTTGCGCGCGGCGTGGGAGTGGGAGAGACTGGCTGGAGGGACGATTGTTGATGTATACACCATCCTCCCCTCCTCTTATCCCCTTTACCCTGATCTTCTATATGGGCATCGGCTAACAAAACCAGGTCGGTGGCTCATCCGGCCACACAGCGCTCACCATCGCGCCGCTCGCCCCGACCGCGACATTCATCGTGCAGGACAACAACGCCGACGCGCTGGAGATGGGCCGCAAGCTGATCCTGGGCACTGGGGATGCCACCTTACAGAGCCAGATCAGCTTCATGAAGCATAACTTCTTCTCGGACCAGCCCGTCTCCGCAGACGCTTACATCTTCCGGCACATCCTGCACGACTGGAACGACGCAGACTCGCTGGCAATTATCAAGTCGCTGCTGCCGGCTCTGAAGACGGGCAGTCGGGTGTTTATCTCCGAGGGATTGTTGCCCGATCCGCCTGCTAAGACAAGGAATACGTTGACGGATAAGATGATTTTGTATGTCCCTCCCCCTATTACGCCCCTTATCTACCCTTCCCTACCGTTCTCCGTGCCTTGTTCATGAAATCCGGATGCTAATGCAGAGCAGGATCGAGGACCAGTTCATGCTGGCGGCGCATAATGCGCGCGAAAGGACGATCGCGGACTTCGAGCACATCTTTAAACAGGCGAGCGAGAGGTTTCGGCTGGTGGGCGTCACTTCTGGGGCGCAGGCTGGGGCGTTTCAGTCGTTGTTGGAGTTTCAGTTTCAGTGATCTAGTTTTTATTAGTTGAGGAATGAGATGTTTACTTCATGAAACTAGTCATAATTGTAGAGCTTCAGTGACTATGCTAAGATATTGTAAATATTTGGATGTGTTTGTTCAAGCAACCGGTGGTAGGGCAGTCCGCCGAATGGCTTAGAGATTCACTATTGTATTGAACTAGATGTAGTCTGATACTCTCATTCTTCACTGTTTACTATAAGGTTCTAGTTGTGGAAAATTAGTCAACGTCCAGGACCGCTGGTCTTCCAATCACTACATTATGATGACCCAAAATATTCAAACGTAGGGATAGAAGACTCAAACACACAAAACTGCAAGCTTATATTAACAACGATAATCCAATAAATACAAACTACAACTTATTCACCAACACACCCGTCCTCAACGGAAACCTCTCCCATGCCTCCTTAAACCCAGACCCTCTTATAAAATCAAAATGCTTCGTCCCATCCATCGGCTTGTCCGTGCCCGAATCAATCGCCGCAACCCCCGCCGTCAGGAACAGCCCCTGCTTGACGCGGAACTCTGGCCGATGGTTATACGGCCGCGAGGTGACCTCCGCGTGCGCCATGCACCGGATCAGCTTGCACATGTGGCCGTCGTCTTCGTGGTAGCACGCGCGGTCGAACACCTCGTCCCAGCCTTGGTTGGGGAGTCGCGACGGATGAGACGCCAGCCAGTCGAGGCGCGGCTCGGGGCTTCCCTGGCCGGCGTAAGAGAGAAGATACACCCGGCCGGTGTATTCGAGAAGACGCGCCTTCTGGGCGTTGCTGAGCGATGGCTCCGCGAGGAACATGGTGTGTCCGATGCTGGAGGTAACGCTGTGCAGAAGGAAGAAGTCGAAGGCGCAGATGTGTGGAGGGCGTTGGGCGCCGGCTGTGAGGTACACTATCTAATAGTTAGCGGGCTCTATTTTATATTTCAAAAGACCAAGCAAACAGAGGAAGACGCACCAGCAGTATTCTGCAACTCCGCCGTCGCCCTCTCCAGATCGTCCGGATCGACTCGATATCTGGCCGCCACGCGACGAAGCTCGGGGCCCGCATTCTTGAGCACCCCGTCTCGCGCAGGCTCGAGATCCAAGCACATCTCGCCTGTGACGGGGCGTTTCTGGAGATGATAGTACAGCGTGGAGCAGTTGCGGATGACGACGTCCTGGCGCGCCAGATCGATCAAGTCGCTGAGCGGCAGAGCCGGCTCTTCCTTCTTCTTGGCCAGCTCCTCCGTCTGCGTCAGATAGTCTGTATACCAGCCGTCGTGGTGCACGGCTGCCTGCGCAAACCCTTCAGCCAGGAGACGAGCTTGTTTGAATTCTAGCGCCATGCCGATGTGGATGATGCCGTGGACATAGCCTACCAGGTAATTAGTCAATAACCAATATTCCCATTCCCTTCCAGAGCAGGAGACGAACCCATATAAATCCGACACAGCATATCATCCGCGATCTCGGACCCATCGACCAGATACTTCTGCAACACAGCCTGGTATCCGAGACGATTAATCTCGTCCTCGAAGAAGCGACAGTAATTCAGAAAGTTCTCCTCGCGGCCCAGACACCGCTTGTACACTGCTGGGTCGGCCATATCCTTAACCACGGAGTCCTGGATGACCATGGCTTCGCGCTGGTAGAGGCTGTTACGATCATGCTGGGAGCGAATGGTGGCAGGATTAGCGCCGAGGGCCCAGATCGTGATGTCATGGTGGGCTATATGGTTGTGAAAGTAGACCTGTTCATCATATCTTAGCCTCGTCTGATGTTTAAGAGAAGGAAAGAAGGGCATACGCCTTTGTGGTCCTCCGTGGTCGTGAAGATATGATGGTTGGAATGATTCTCTTCGAGAACTCGCTCCAGCTCACGCGTGGATTCATGCGTGAGGTTCTTGGCGTGGCACAGGCCAGGAGTTCTTTTGGGGTCGAAGCTGAATTTGTCAGTGGGGGCTAAATCAAGGGCCATTTTGCAGATTGTTTGTTAGATTATGTTTGGGTGAGCACAATTTGTCTATTGACTACGTGATCTATTCTAACGCGGCGTTAAATACAAACAGATACTCGGGAATTCCATTCATAGAACTTGATTTTGTTGTCGATAGCCGAGAAGTCGACGATCATGCAATGCCTGTATAGTATAAATCGGCGATTTTCACATGCGTTCGCTTACATCGAACTTGATATAGTGATATGCACGCGCGCGGCGAGTAGATTTTCTCTCCGGGACGAAGATCGTCAGAAACTCGCCGAGAAGCGATTAACAATCATTACTCAATTTCTCTGTCTAATTATAGCGTTAGTTTAGTTTGAGATCTAGACTATCGATCCTATCTTAAAAGTACGTATATTCTCCCCCTATCGATTGTCTACCTTACTACACTACACGACACTCCCAATCCAACTCCAACTAACTGCATTCTACACCACCAAAATGTCCTCCCCAAAATACCAAAAGCTTCTCAACAAGCACGTCCTCGTTATCGGCGGCACCTCCGGCATGGGCTACGCCGTCGCCGAAGCCAGCCTCGCATCCGGCGCCCACGTTACGCTCTCGTCCTCCAACCAAGGACGCATCGACGACCGCGTCAAGCGTCTTCAATCCAGCTACCCCAACGCGCGAATCCGCGGCGTCGTCTGCAATCTCGCCCACGACAGTCTCAAAGCCGACCTCGTGGCGCTGTTCGAAAAAGTCGGCAAACTGGACCACATCGTGTTCACAGCGACGGAACCGCCCAAACTCATTCCCTACGAAGAAATCACGCTCGAGTACTGGCGCAGCGCGGGACAAATGCGTCTTTTCGCGCCCTTCTTCGTGGCACACATCGGCTCGAAATATCTGACGCCCAGCCCGGAATCGTCCATCGTCTTGACGACGGGCACGTCGTCCGAAAAGCCGATCCCGGGGTGGCCGGTGGTGGCGTCGTACGCGGCCAGCTTAAAGGGGTTGACGCGGAACCTGGCGCTGGATTTGAAGCCGATCCGCGTGAATATCGTCAGTCCGGGGTTTGTGGACACGGAGCTGTGGGACCATCAGACTACTGAGGCGAGGGATGGGTTCTTCGATTGGATTAAGAACAGCGTGCCGTTGGGGAAGGTTGGGAAGCCGGAGGAGGTCGCGGAGGCGTTTTTGTGGTTGATGAAGGATACGAACGTGACGGGGAGCGTGGCGGAGACGAATGCGGGGATGAAGTTGTAGTCTTTCATTTCTTGTCCTATTTGTTTAGTAGAGACTGTGGAGTAGGAATAGAGTACTTGATTGAGGATCAGATGGTCATGAGGAGATGGCCCTGTATATCCAGGCTGTGTGGAACATCGCGGAATCTTCGTTATGTGGCCTTGGCGGGTCATGAAAGAAAATATAATAATTGCTGTGGCTGTTAGGTTGTCAGAATATGCCTTAGTTCTGTGAGGTCGATCATGGATCAGGGTGACGTCGTCCATCTTACCGTGGGATGTGAAGTGTTTATCTTGACTTGGCTTTCACAACCGTCGAAGTGGGGGTTCACAGCCATAAGTAAGCCGGGGAAGCAGTAGATATAATGCAGATCGCGTATAAAGAACGAGGCCATGACTCGTTTAGCGTGTTTATACTAAAATAAGCCCTTTTCCTCCAATCGGATCTGCAGCTGAACGACTATACGCCCGTCGTACTCTAAACGACGCACGCAGCCTTGGCGGCTTGTCTGGCAGCATCTCGCCCTCAATCTGACATCAGGTCGCCATTTTCCCGGCAAAAGGGCCTTTGTTTCCTTCGTTCTTGAAACTTGATAGCCTACCAGAGCCATTGGTCCTTCGATTCCCCTGGTTTCTGTCCAATGGCGAGGCCAGATTACACCATGGAGCAGTGTATCCAAGATCAGGCTTACCATAAATATGCACGGTAATCTACGGATCCGATACTTTGTCTCTAACTGCTACGTATATCTTGGGTCTTCCAGGTCCATCGACTTGGCTTGTCTCTGTTATAAGATCCACCTCCCCTCGTTCTGGAGGTTATTCCAACGTACGCACCTAGACTTGACTGTGGATTTACATCTTTTACTTGCGATCTTCCGTTCTTTTACTCCACGCTTCATACGCCATACATCATAGACACCTAGAAGGAATGCCTCTCCCAGAGAACTACAACTACTACCACTTCCACCCCAACAAGGTCGTCGGCATCGTCGCCACCGCCCTGTATGGCACCAGCGCCATCATCCACGTCGTGCAACTATGGCGCGCCAGGGCCTGGTTCTTTCTCTCCCTGCTAACCGGGGCCTTCAGTAACGCCTCCTGACCTCAAGCCTCACTGGCAGTAACTAACAACCCCAGTGATGACCCTCGGCTACATCTTCCGCATCATGGGCGCCGAAGATCCCACCAACTTCGGCCCCTTCGTCGCCCAATCCGTCTGCATCGTCCTCCCCCCGGCCTTCTACGCCGCCACCATCTACATGACCTACGGGCGCATCGTGCACCACATCGGCCGCGACGACCTGTCCCTGGTATCCGCGCAAAAAGTCACCAAGATCTTCCTCTGGGGCGACATCATCGCCATCACGGGGCAATCCACCGGCGGCGGACTGACGCCCAACGGAGGGAACCTGGCCAAAATCGGCGACGGGATCACGGTGGCCGGACTGTTCGTGCAGCTCGTCTTCTTCGGCTTCTTCCTCGTGGTGACGATCGTATTCGAACGACGCATGCACTCGGAGGCATTCAAGCGGCCGTATCCGTCATGGCTGGTCCTAATCTGGGTATTATTCTTCGTGTCAGCGCTGATCATCATCCGGTGCATATTTCGCATCGTCGAGTATATCCAGGGTGCGGAGGGGTTTCTGGCCACCCACGAGGTCTATCTGTATGTGTTTGACACGTTGCCCATGTTCATCGTGCAGGCGATCTTTCATTTCTGGCATCCCGGGAATATCCTCAGTCCGAGGGAGCCGCGGGCGATTGAGTTGACATCGCAGGGGACGTCAGATACGGCGTGAGCTGTTCTCCTCTTTCTGTTACTCTTGTATGTGTTTTGGGAAGTTCGACTGGGGGAGGACATTTCCTGTATATATGGGATGGAGGTGCACCTGAGTCTGTGGACGATATATTTGATTTTGGCGTTACTATATGCGAGCGTTCGTTATATTTGATTGTGTCAATGCTGTGATATCAGACAGACATAGATTTAGCATGGATCATGACAACTAGACTGTTTCTACATCAGAGTGCAATGTCTGGACCACTCTAGCCCTTGATGTCCCGACAATCGACAAGCAAACAGCCTGTATATATAGTCAGGATATCTAATGAGTTTAGAACCAACTCATATGAAGGAAAATGTGCAAAAGAAAAAATGAATAAATAAAAAAAGAGTGCCAAGTAACAAACAATCCGAACAAAAACAAACAAAAAGAAAACCTGCCTCCAACGAGGATCGAACTCGTGACCTGCGGATATCCAGCTCTTTAAGAGCCGTCATATAGAAATATGAGACCGCCGTCATAACACCAACTAGACCATGGAGACTCGGTTGAGATTAACGGCCAGATCATGGTTATAACAGCAAGGCTCTATAATCCAGTTCATTGTATATATACTATGAGTGTATTCTCCCATGAGATAAAGAGATCAATATAAGCTAATCATGACTATCTAAATCTAACACTCTACCTCGCCACTCCCATCTCCTCCAACACCGGCCGTATCCACAACCGATACCTCTCATCCAGCGTCCCATAAATCACCCCCACCAGCCGATCCGCCCAGCCACGCAACCAGTAATTCGAATCCGACTTCTTGACGACGCGCGCAAAATGCGCAAACACCACCAGCGCCGCCGGCTTCATCTGCCTGAGCAGCGAAATGTAGCTCTCGTCCACGTACACCGCCCACTGGAACCCGTGCCCGTCGACCCCCGCCGACCAGCGCCGCAGCTCCTCGATGGCCACCAGATACGCCCGCAGCTCGCCCTCGGAGTCCGGGTCGTGGTGCGTCTTGCGTAGATGCGCCGTGAAACTGTCCAGCGATTCCATGATCACGGTGTCGGGGGTGGAGGGCTGGGTGCCAAACATGGGCCCCAGGACGCCGCCGAGGAGGGCGTCGTGGAAGGGGTCGGCGATGGTGCGGATGCCGCGCAGGAGGACCAGCCAGGGGGCGACTTCGTTGTTGGGCGAGAGGAGCGGGTTCTCGGAGAGGTAGGGGTGCACGAGGTGGAAGATGAAGATGAGTTCGGAGCAGGCGTACAGCGCGGAGCAGGTGTCCGGGGAGATGTTCTCGATGGCGAGCGTGGAGGAGCGCAGGGCGGCGTCGTAGTAGGCGATGGCGTGGGCTTGGAGGTCGAGGTCGGCTTCGAGGCGCGACAGATGCAGGGCCGAGATGGCGAGGATGGCGCGCATCAGACAGTCGCTGGCGAAGGCGAGTTTGGGCACGGTGACGCGCCAGATGGTCTTGACGTGGGCGCGCGGGGAGAGGGTGGTGTAGGTCGAGGTGGTGAAGTGGTGGAGGAGCTGCAGTTCCCGCATGGGGAGCTCATGGGTGGTTGCTGGGGGTTGTGGCGAGGCCGTCGCAGTCGGGATCCCTGCATTGTTGGGACATTGCGAGTCGCAGTCGGGATGGCGGGTCAGATATCCGCATTTGAAGCCCCGTTGGAGACATTTGGAGCAAGAGGGTTTTTGCTCGTCGCACTGTGACCTGGATCAGACATCAATGGGAAGGAAATACGGCAGAGGATTGATGGACACTAGGCCCCGGGGGTATGTTAATGTACCTTGATTCGGCGCCTCTTGCAATTAGTGCATCCTGTTCGCGTCTTGCGATGCGCCCGGCGGACTTTGAATGATGACATCTCATCGGAGGGCATTTTGGACCTGCACGGTATGGCGTCACATCCTCGAAATTCTGCTCGTGATGCGGTTGATGACCGCCGATGGGAACAGGGGATGGACGAGAGTAATGAATGGATGAAGGTGGAGAGACGCGGTCGACGAGGCTCGGCCTGCACGTGATGTCATACTGTTTAGCGCTGATTTGTGCATTTGATCCAGTTTGGCCCGGAGCAGTTGCTGCAGGGGGCTATTTTTACTGGTGACTATTTGGAGTTGAATTAACCTGCTGGCAGTGTGGTATTCTTTCCCTCCGATTGCATTCAGACGAAGGAGTCGGAGGGAGATAAATCCCGTGGGTTGGAGGAAATGGCGGAGGATACGACGGCCGTTGCCTATTGACGATCCTCTTGACGATCCCATTATGCTCCGATGGACTAGAGAAAGAGATAAAAATAGATCTGAAGCGGTGGTGCCTCCTTAGGCAGAACGGTTCATACCAGTGACTTGTCTGCTTCCATTCCTACAACTGTGGCGGCAAAAGACAGATAAAACAGGTATAGTCTCAGTGCCAATTAGCATGTTGCCTCCTTCATCCACCCTACAGTATTTAGTAGAGATAAGCATTTCATAGTCATGATATTCATTGTATCATGGTATCATGGTATGAACCAAAGCCAGGGCATCTCATGCCTGGCCTGACGGGGCCTGACTACGGGGTTTGTTTGTAGCATGTCTGCTCCAGTTTACCATAGATAAATCATAGTCAGGTCACCTTAAGGGGACGCTAACTTCAAATGAAGGTTTGTAGAGAGCCTGATACTGAAGCAAGGGTTCTCTAGGAACCTGGTAGTTCGGAATCGGAAATATATCAAGATCTTCTGTATACAGCCATTACTTAGACATCTGGAATATGGCACACTTTATGCTGTAGTACCTTCAAAGGAAGGTCAGTGCTAAATCTCATGCCTAGGAAAACGGTAATCGTAAAATCAAAGGGTCAACCTCTAGTTGGCTCTACATTCTTGGGCCTGTACCTGCTGATACTCTATAAACATAGCCCAGCAATAAGGGATGTGCCCCTAGCCCTAATAGAGTCAAGATTTGGGCGCCCACCTCCAACCAAGTCTCCATGGTCTAGTTGGTGTTATGACGGCGGTCTCATATTTCTATATGACGGCTCTTAAAGAGCTGGATATCCGCAGGTCACGAGTTCGATCCTCGT
>NGZO01000006.1:3263480-3332509 GCA_002215965.1 Aspergillus persii | reverse complement strand
CCCAGCAATAAGGGATGTGCCCCTAGCCCTAATAGAGTCAAGATTTGGGCGCCCACCTCCAACCAAGTCTCCATGGTCTAGTTGGTGTTATGACGGCGGTCTCATATTTCTATATGACGGCTCTTAAAGAGCTGGATATCCGCAGGTCACGAGTTCGATCCTCGTTGGAGGCAGGTTTTCTTTTTGTTTTTCTATATCCGCTCCTGACACACTATGTTGATATATTTGCCCTCCTCTGCTCGTCTGTAAGTCTTCTTCTTTCATTTTTTCCCCCCAGTTTCCGTTACTGGTTTCTGTGTTTTGGCTTGGTAAGGGGCGCTGCCATTTAGGAGGACGAAGCCGTCCCTCCACCATGATATTATATACTTGCCTTTACCTCTATCACTTGACTACTCACATAATTTAGGAGTTGCAGGATATGGTTTGGGAAGCATAGATGAGAAATCACTGAAACTTCACCTCTCCATAGATGGTCATGTAGTGGTCGGGTTCCCTTTCTCGGTGGGTACATCCATCCATTCGTAGGTAGGCACTGGTTTTCGGCCATTGGCGACCACTCGGCCCTCAGGTCATGGGATGTGTAGGCTTTCTCTGTAGTCATCATAGCATTTTATCAGAGTTGTAGCACTTTGCATCTTCCGACATTTGGAAGGGCGAAGGGGATTTTGTACGCGATCAAGGCATAGTACGCAGATTGGCTCCCGAGGTAACGCAATTTTGTTGAACGGCCCGTCCACCATTAATAATATATAACCGCCTGTTTATGCAACCCATGAAGCCACCCGCGTCCGGAACTCCCTTTCTGCGATTGGTTAGAAAGTTAGAAAGCAAATACATATAATTAATTGCCTCCAGTCTGGTCCGGGAGAATATGTCGGCAAGATCTCTTTCTCTATACTCCTTATCTTACACCCTGCAGTACTTGCGATCAATTCGTCCACTTTGATACAGGTAAATACACACACTACTTCTTCATCCCAGTCTCCATGGTCTAGTTGGTGTTATGACGGCGGTCTCATATCTTATATATGACCATTCTTAAAAGAATCGGATATCCGCAGGTCACGAGTTCGATCCTCGTTGGAGGCAAATTTTTGCTTTTTGTTGGCCTGCTCCGTTTTATTGCGGGTCTGGTTGATATTGAAGACAGAAAAGAAAGAAAAGAAGGAAAAGTGGTTCGTTCACGAGCCGAGAGCTCAACGGAGGGGCTAAACCATATTAGGAATGTTGGATATGGCTCGTGCTTGGTGTAGAACTCGCCGGGTCAGCTTCATGAGTATTAGATTTCTGTTAGTTAACAGAGCCGTGGAAAAAACCTCCAAAGGCCTTGATAGCACGTTATAACCACTCATTATGATTTTAATAACCTCCCGAAAGGGTGCCATGGAACTGACCTCGTATTCCAAATCTTGTACATGCCATACCAATTGACTGCACCTTCGCCGCACCGCAAAATAATACAATCTGCAACCACTCTAAACCCAAGTTGTACAAAGAACGTAAAAAGTCCGGCAGAACGGCAGTGTGCAATCAGTAAAACAGCCTTCTCTCCGCTTTTGCGGAGAGAAATTGAAAAAAATAATGCCTCCAACGAGGATCGAACTCGTGACCTGCGGATATCCGATTCTTTTAAGAATGGTCATATATAAGATATGAGACCGCCGTCATAACACCAACTAGACCATGGAGACAACCTGTTACTTTGCTGCCCAGAATAGGATCCCATGAGCCAAGCCACTGCTTGGTCCTTTCCTTATAGATCTCACCCTTCTGGATTCCAGTCCCCCCTTTCTTTTATGTTTCTTTATTTATTCTTGTGCTCACCACCAGGGGGTAAGAGCATGTTAGCCAGGAAATGTCCGCAGTCTACTATGTTTAGAGATTGTCTCTGACTGTACTAAGTGACTCCCGGGCATCATCTTCGAATTACGGCGAAATGCCTGCGTGCATCACTGGCGTGCCACACGTCCATCACCAAACCTACAACGTGCCCTAGGTTGAAGATCACAAGCGGTCTCTAGCCGAGAAACCCAAATGATCATGCCTTTGGTGAGTGTATTATCTGGCCTTATACTTGCAATCGGAGTCATTCCAAACCAACCTCTTCCCTAGGCCAGATTGCACAATACATGAAGGACTTGCAACCAAAATATGGTATCATCGCCATATACAACGAGGTAATATTCTTTAGCCAAGAATAAAGAACAGGTAACTGGAGACTCCAGTGCAGCCCCTGCCTTCTATTAGCTTAGAGAGCTTCCAGGTGTTGACCTGTGGGTATCCAATTCTATTGAACAATTGCCATATATAAGATATGAGACTGCCATCATAACACCAACAAAATCATGGAGACACTTCGTTGGAAAGTAGTTAGTCACTAGGAGCTCAAATACCAAGGCTAGTTCTTCTTCGGCTCAGAATGACCTTGCACGCCTTCTAGAAACCGAGAAAGTATCTAGATAACTGATTGCAGTCTGGATTTCACCTCTATCTTCCTCTTCTTAGTCATAGGCCCAGCTGAGCTCACACCCTTCTCCCTTGCTGATTCCAGCTCAGATGCCTCCTGGAGCTCCTTCAGTTTAGTGGACTGATTCTTCTTCGACCAGTAGATATCAGGTCGGCGTGGATAATCAGCCGGTTCAATACCACCCCCTTTGAGATTTTTCCATTTTTTAACCAGAGACACTTGTGAGATGCTCTCGATTGACTTATCGATTGGGGGCCAGGAACAAAACCTCTTATTACAGGTCTCGCATTTATGAACACGAATGACGTAGCGAGATTGAGCTTCTGAAGTCCAACGGGGTTTTTTGTCCTCTGTAGTTTCTCTCCTACAAGACGCACACATAGTCTTCACTATACTGGGATAATTGGACAGCTCTTCAGATGAACATCGGAGTAAGTATTCCTCCCAGTCCGCTGACCGGGGTTTTTGGACCCTTGCGTAGGCCATTCTTCGAGAGTCTTGGCGGGCTTCAACAGGAATCAGTTGCGTGAATTTCATGCAGTCGGGCATTCCGCAGCCTTCTTTGCGATACATGTTGAAGTAGATCTTTGGGTCGCTCTTTGCGTAGCAAGCAAATGCATCGTCTAGCACCCGCCGGCCACAATTCGAACATTTCCGCGGCATAATGTGATAGGGGGCCACCCCTGGAATGTAGATGTCCTGGACACTGGTACGCTTTTGCTTTCGAATGATGGATAGGTAAGATTCAGCCACACAAACTAAGATTTGTAGTAGCGTGAGACCAGCCGGATCCCTCTTGTTCCAAAGGTTATGGTAAGCCTTTGTAAGCTGAGCTGAAGATGATATTGGCTCCCTGTCGACCTTCAACCCATCTTGTTCTTGAATCCAATGAATCAATGGAACTGGAACCTCATCCCATTCAGCAACATCATCCCAGTAAGAAGGTCCACTAATGAGCAAAGTTATGGAATAACCCTTTCCAAAGCTTTCGTGAACTGCTTTTAACCAGGACTCCGCTGCCCGCTCGATTACATTGATCCGTCTGCGTGCCTGTGGTGGAGGCAGTATGTTAGTATCCTGCTAGATTGTACGATAATAGTTGGAATGGCTTACCTCGCTAGCATGGTCCTGGGCAATCCTTTTTGATAAGATCAACTCGTCTGATTGATTTGCTGCCTCGGCTCTTCTTTTATCTGCGAGTAGCAATACAGACTTTTCCACTTCCTCAAATCTTGCCGGAAACGCCTTTTTCAGTTCCTCTTCGGCATTAGATTCCAGAATTCTGACCAGCTGTCTTTCCTCAGACCTCAAGTGCCCGTAAGTGGCTGGTCGATGGTGGAGTTCGTAGAAATTAGACGTGACATTCACCCCCCCAAGCCTACTCGCCACGTCGAGGTAGAAATCCTGCCTCCGTCCTTTGGAAAGTCGAAATTTCGAGCCGGGGTCGGTGTGATGGCTATGGTAAAAGAAATATTGGGGGTGCGGTACGAAGACAAGAAACCTTATGATCTCGTTGTTATTCGTTTCAAGAAAAATCTCCACATCGCGGTATTCTCCCCACAATGTCACCGAGTCGAGAGCCAGTAACTCCTTCATCCGATTTCTTACCGGCACCCCCCAGCAGATCTCAACTTTGGCAGACATACTTTCCCGACAAAGCATCATAAATTCTTCATGTATTCTGATGATATCGCTTGAGAAGAACATCATCGGTTCGGTCTCTTCTACAGATGTGGTCGAAGAAAAAAGTATTTTGTAAGGAAAATCCAACCTGCTGAAGCTGGACCATTGTTGGATTCTTATTCTCCATCATTGATTGGGAGAAGGGCCTGTCTGTAAAGAAAGTAGGGTTATAAAGGTGGCACGCAATTGGGGCAGTGTTGCTCCCTGCCGGGGGAAGCAAGAACTCAGGAGCCCTCTCGACTCCAAGATTCCTCCAATACGCTGCCTCCTTGCTGGCAAAGGTTTTGAACGCTTCCTTCAAGTCGATAGAGGCCCCTTTATCGAATAGGCACCATGGTTAATGACAATACCCAGGACTGCAAGGCCGCAGTTAAAGCACGACTTACCGCACTCCTTTCGTTGCTCGAATCTCTTAAGTAGTGGCTCTAGCTCTCGCAGCCTTTGCAAACCATCGCACTGTAGATAATCTTCGGGAGGCTCAAGCCATAAGTTACCAAAGAAATGGTAGGAATGATCATTGTTCTGGGAACGAGATTCCTGGTTGCATTGCCCCATCTTGGCTTTTGGCTAAGAATGGCAGCGCTTGAATTACCCGTGGTAAGAAAGAGCCTACAGTGAATGATGGTCGTGATGCTGCGGTCGAGAATTTGCACTGGACGAATGACTTGGATAGCAAAAACAACCTAGCTATGTGGATGTTAGAAGGCATTAAATGGTCAGCAATCCAGTAGGGGGCGATCTTTTGGGTATATGAGCCAATAATGGACACACTAGGTAAAATTGACACTTTCTACTGGCGTGCCTGAGAGAATGCTCGATGTGTGATCTTTGTGGTGGGCAAATGGTATGAATGGAAGATGACCAATTGGCAATGGAGCACTAGCGACAGATGCACTGAGTCCTTTATCCCTGGGGAGTGCAATCTGAATACTGTATACTGAAAGCGGGGTTCGATTCCGTGGGAATTTTCTGCAATCAGGACAGGCACTCGGAATCTTCCAGTAAGATATTTTCAAAGTTAACATATCTTATTTGCACGGAAAGACTGCTCTTCTCTGTATGATTTACGAAACAAAAAGTTTAGTAAAAATAGAACACTTCTTTGGGATTTATTATCATCGAACGAATACCTAATCATTTTTCAATTTATTAAGTAGATAAAAAATAAATACTAGCTTATAAGATCGCATCTCTCTTAAACGGCACAGCTTTTACCTAGATCAGTATTTGGGAAAGAGGCTAGCTTTGCTTGACCTACTAAACCAAATCCAAGCATTCGCTTTTGGCAATTGGATCCTCTTTGAGATCTCCCGATCCTCTCCGAACTGTAGGTATGCCCTCGGGACAACGGCCGTAACCACATCTCTAGTTTTTACCTTTACTCCCTAGTATCTATTTATACACCATTGATATTATCGTTCCACCACGGAGCGGGTCGGGCCGAGGTCGTTATCCTGGGTTCCAATATCGTCAATATCCTTAGATGCGTCTCCGAAGCGCTTGCGCGGTTTCAGGACGGCTTTTTCACATAATAGTTAAGGCGCGAGGGTTGGTATAACAGCCACTGATTGAGATTATTTGCTTCTACGAGGATCTTACCGTAAACTAGTAAAACTCTAGTTTTTCTCTAAGGTATCCTAACCCTCTCTAAGCTTCTCCTCCCCCTCCGAAATATGACCCTGTTATCTTGACTCGAACAAACCCTGCTACAGGAATTAGGTAGTGCAGAGCCTAACCTTAGACGGTACCGTACATTCTCGCAGGCCAGCCCCCGCATTGATTATTATAGTCTTATGTTCTAAAAACATGTCTCAATTCGTCCGTGGTTTGGAGCGGGTCAGAATTTAGTGCGAACGGATTAGGAGATCTCAGAAGGGTCGGAGAGAGAATACTGGATTTTTGACTCCTCCGAACTACGGCCCTAAATGAGGGTTTAACCCCTTCTTGAGTGCATTCTATTAGCTTGGAGAGCTGCCAGGTGTTTAGAGAAGGCCAAGGCGGGTCGTGGTACTACCGTAGCCTAAAACACTTTAGCGATGTACTAATAACATTACCGCGGTGAATCACTTCAGAATAGTTCAGTCCCAGGAATGTTGCAACCAGGGTTACTTATTCTGTTTCTTAAATTTTTATCAGTGCCACTTGTTGGAATACATCTATGACAGGTTTCGAGACTGTAATATTTAGATAACGTAGCTTTGTTAATATGGACAGCCGCATGAATCCGGCCTCAATTCCACGCCTCATTTAATCCAGACAAATGGCACTATGGAACTCAATTTATAAATTTGGTGGGCTAATGTAAAAATCCCTCAGATATGGAGATCTTATTTGGTTCAACACCCCTGTCACTCCACTAGAAGGCTTTTCTCTAGAGGGGCACTGCTTTCTTGTCTTATTCGAGTCCCTTTTTAATGTACGACTTGCCTCCTTTTAATGATACCTCTCCCTAAATCTACCACACCACATTTCTTTATGCTCTCCGTTCAAACTGCTACTCATCCGAGATAAGATAATCTACATAAGCCGATTTCCTGGACCAGATCTTGAGAGACAACAATACTCTCCAATGCCTACACAAACGCGTTCTGAATTGATTCATCGACACTTCCCCACGTTTATTATATGGACGTTGATTTTCTTCAACGCATACCAGTATTTCGTCGCTTATGATGACTGCGGTCTGGGAAATCAGCTTATTCATACCAATCTTGGCTGTTGGATCGCCATGTCTTTCTTCTACCGAGAGGCAGCCTCTACCAGACCGGTGGCACAAGGTTAATGTTACCGATGGGAATAGTGTCGAGTGTCCTGGGTATGGTGAACGACCCCTGGTGAACCCAACTGGCAATACCACCAATGTTGATCATGAGAAGCGCCGGTGAACGGATCTATGTTTGATGAGATGGTGTCTTTGCGGAAAATGGAGGTGGGCTTCTGTATGTAGCTCGTTTTTAATATTTAAAGGCAGGGCGTGAAAGGGATGCCAGGGGATTAAACGAACGAGTAGTTTAGGGGTGAATTAAGAGTGGTCTATCATGGAAGTGTGGTGACAAGTTGTATGTAGATGAATTCCGAGTTGCTACTTCCTCCTTGCCGGCTCCGACTAGCCGATGGCCGACAATGAAAGAAAGTATAGGCAAAAAAAAAAACGGGCGAAAGAAAGGTATATTAATTAATTATATTGCAGCTAGCTAGCTAGCATTATAAAAAATATTATTAAATAAAGGGTAAAAAGATTGACTGAGACGGGGCTCGAACCCGCAGCCTTTGGTAGATAACCCCAATTCCAGGCAGAATCGGAACCGAAAACCAACGCGCTACCATTGCGCCACCCAGCCATTATTGAATAACGGGGCGTAATTTGTGCATTATAACCATGGATCGAAACTGTATATCTGAGGATCTACAAGATTAAATCAAGGGGTAGGTATCCTCACCAGTATGATTCTTTCAAAACTGTACGTCAGACTATACGCAATCACAGTCAGACTTTATTCTAGTAATAAACTAAGTCCCGGCAGGACCTCGTCTGGCCTGGCATGTCGTTGGGTACGAATAGGTCTTCGCTGGCGACGACTCCCGGGGCAACCCGGGGGGTTGGCGGGCGGTTTGCTTTACTGCATGTAGAAGGTATGTGTTACACTGCCTTCTGTTGGTGGCTATAGACGGAAATAAATAGCCTGGACCTCGCTGGCAGTGGGGTGCTAAATGCTATAAGAATGCTAGACTCATACAGTCAATCTGTCGGAATGCAGAGAACGACACGATCATTTGAACCATCTCAACCCTTCGATCGCTGCAGGTCAGATAGTGGACAACCTCGCCCTTTTTTATATCCAGAAAATCTATCAAGCTGGCCAGCCAGTGCGAGTACAGAAAGCCTTTCGCAACAAGCAGCCTATCCGTCATGACTATCTCAATTCCTGGCGTGCCATGGCTGGCCTCGTCACAGTCCTCATCCAAAACGTATGCCTCGACGGCAGAGATGATCGTCGCACTCGAAGACATCGTCGGCATCATTAAAGCCTTAACCCGAGAGACCGAGCAATGTGAAGGTGGTCTATCAAGCCTCCTTCGGCTGTCTCAGGCCACATATAAAGCCCACTCTCGTGCAGTTCACGAGATAAATCTACCAGCAATCAATCAGTCCGGTTGATCCTCTGAAGAAGCAGCTGCGGGACAAAGTAAAGCCACCTTATGGGATATAGCCGTAAACGCATTATTCAAGGCGCCGATCAGTCGGTGTCCTATTGTCTTTACCGACACCTCGTCGGCTGGACTTTGACGGAAGTCACCCATCTTCTCAATTCTCTTCCGGCACGCCCAACTACCCGGAGGAACCTCAATTGTCCTGAAGGTGCTAGACTATATTCACGAAGTCGCAATGGGCTTACAAGGAGCCATTTTGAATCGGTTGTCCAGCGAGGACGTCTCGGAGTTTTCTACAGAGCGTCAGAAATTGACAGGCGCTATACTGACATCAGGAAAGGACTTAGCCAGCAGAACGATACTTCATAAGTGCGCAGGTAGTCTTAACGGTCATAGCACACCATCTCGCCCAGCCTACAATCTACGCACGCCTGATCGAAGGTCTGGAGGGTGTAGACCCATCCAACTTCAAATAGACTGAATTAGAACCACGTAGCTACTCTGGGCCATTGTTCACAAATATCAACGTATGATGCCCGGTGTGTCGCATCAATCCGCACGGATTGCGCGAGACGACGCTCTTTTTCTCTCTTTTACAAGGGCCGCGGTCGCAAGGCCAAATGGGTCATCACCCGAGGCATCCTAATCGGCATGACCTCCATAATCAATCACTTGGCTAAAAGGGCTATTTTACAAACCCAACAATTCAATAGCGCGGAATTGTCGATGGACGGCCTACCTACAATTTGCAGGTAATTGTGGTTGCATTCAGAAGGAGGATTCGCTCGTGCATGGGTGAAAAATATGTTCAATATCATTCATCTTGCGATATGTACATACATTCATAGGGTATGGCGTTGGACCCACCATGAAGACAGACTATCAAGTAAATGCATGCCATGTCTTCTTCACTACCTCCTGAGCCCTAATTTCACTGCAGATATCTGTGAATGAAGAGAGATCCGGTGTCTTAAATCCACTCCAACAGCTTTTCCATCTTCCTCCTTCCAACTTCTTCCTACTCCCGGATCTCTGCCTCGACGCTGCGACAGTCTTCCTCCCCCAGAGCAATATGGTATCTGCCAATCTTTAGCTCCATGAATTTAAAAGTTTCCTTTATTCAGGCTTTCATATATCGTACTGAATATCAAACACAGTATAAATGATCAACACATGACCGGTCAGGACGACGTCGCCTTCGACCCAAATTTATCTACTCGAGGGCAATTAGCTCTTTTAAATCCGCAGTTGTTAGTGAATACATTAATGAGAACATACTGCCTCCAAATGCTGTTTTTGGCGGGTATATCGTTCGCTGCAGCCCCAGTAACAATCCCAATGGTGGGAACGATGACTGTCTCCGGACAGAAAGGACTTGGAAGAACCATTTATGCGCCACCCCCGATTGCAGCTATAATAACCAGTTTCCCAAAAACGCCGTTACAATTATAGTCGCTGGTGGAGAGCTTTTGTTGAATGGTGGCCCCCGCGGCCGTCCAGGCCGTTGGGGGCTAATGACAAGAACCAGAAAAGGGAGGAACCTGACAAGGAGAAGGAGAAGATGAGAGTGAAGAAGGCAAAGAAGTTTCTCACCACTGCCTTGAACGACCCTACCTTGTTGGTATGACTCACAAATCTATCTATCAACTCACACCTCAAGGCCCACAAGGAGCCGAAGAGATCCGAACCTGAGCGTGAAACCAAGATCAAGGAGCTCCTGAAATAGTTACTCAACAACTCCAAGTCTCGTAAGTGAGCCCCTTAGGCCTAGATATCACAATAAAAAAAATATTAATATATGCACTTAGAGCAGGAGATGGACGTGGATGCTCTCTATAAAATAATAGAAGAGTGAACCAATTTTGAAACTTCTGTCGAGACAGAATTGCATTTCTTTTCTACGTCACTACATTCTCTTGTTTAAAGAAAAAGCGACTGCGTTCACCATGCCTCACATCACCTACTTATAAAATAAGGTCTAGTTTTCCAAGACAATTAAATTTACTTGGCCCTCATCATCGACATGGATTCTGCTCCTAGCGACGAAGAAGACGCAAGGAAAAACTGTGAACCATCTTATGCTTGTGCAATGTCCCAGTGCTACAAACCAGAGTTTTCTCATAAGAAAGGAATCATGCATGTGCAAATTTGGATTCCTACTGGGGAACTGAGTGTCTTTTTTTTTTTTTTGGGGATCTGACCGCAGGAGCAGGAGTCAGAAAAAGTTCTTTTCGGGACAAGCCCTATACCTAATCCATACTTATAAGCTCTTCAGCCAAACGTCCTAAAATTCGAGCAAACCCCGCTCGGAATCTAGCGCGCTGTACGGTCTAGAATCAATATTTGTGTCCTCTATTATTTATCTGAAACTCTATAACCCAATCAACTATCCAATTGTTGTTTACCCCGTATTGTAAACGCAGGTGGCGCGGAAGTGCTTTATCCGCGCCACCTGCGTTACGATGGATGACGAATATTAATATGCGCTTGAATACGGTGTTTTATATTTCATAAACTATTCCCACTTCAATTCGCATTCCAAGTTATATCATCCACGCCTAACATAACCCACGCGAAACCGAAGGCCCAATGACCGTCAGCGAAAACCGGAATATTGCCATAGTGGGCGTTGGATCCCTCATGTTCAAGTCCCTCGCCATATGGCTAGCCAGCTTGGGATAGAATATCGGGTTGGTCTCCCGTTCCGAGAAGAACCTCTCAGCCATTGCCGACGAGGTGCGCCAGACGCAGAAAGAGAAATATGGCAAGGTCGTCTACCGGGCTGCCGACGCCAGCGAACCTGCTATACTAAAGGCGGCGCTTGACTGGTGTGTCCAACAGCTTGGGGGCAAGTTGGACGTTCTGAGCTACAACGCTTCTCAAGTGGCTACATCTTATACCACCGAAATGACGGTCGACGAGCTGGAGATGGACTTTAAGATCTCCGTCGTTGGCGTTCTAGTTGCCGGTTAATGGTTTGCAGATGGCCATGCTAATGCTGATCGGGTTGAGGAGGGCGAATAGCCGCTGTTTCTCGTCACCGGTGGAGTCTTGGATAAATTGCCTCACTATCTTGTGTGAAATCGGCTTCTCAAACACCGAGTCGGTTGTTTGCAAAGGACTTGCCCGGAAAGGCCAACACCCTGGTCGGCATGCCGCTGATATCGGGGGGTGTGACCATTCCCGGGGATGAAGACTATACTCCGCGATTTGATGCGGATCTGGTTATTTCGGACGTTTTTAGACCATTCTTTGAGGACCGCGAGAAACAGTATCAGGGACAAGAAGGATGGACCGTTGAAAAGGTGCACTAGGACCTGGAGGATGCAGGGTCCTGCGAGGCTGTTTGAAAAATGTGTTTGCATTTTCTATTTATGCTAAGCTTAAGCTTCCGCCGAGGTATTTTGCTTCTACTTACTTTGGGCCTTTATATCCCAGGACGGAGGGTCCAGGGGGTAGACTGGTTGCCAAGAGTGGGAGTCGTTGGGTTTTGACATCTGTCCTACCGTATTGTAACTATTTGAAAACTGCCTAGGAGTATACAATGGTATTAAGGCTGCAACTCCTTATCAAGGAGGGAGAGAAAGAGAGAGAGAGAGGGAGAGAGTAGCTGAAGAATGCTTTGAAGAACTGGACTATGAAACTGCCCGGAGAGTGAGGCATCATGGCTCTCAGGCATCAAGGCTGCACGGGCCTCGATATCGGGTTTTAGATAATCCGGTGATAGTTGTCACGTGCGAGGCAGTCGCAGGCATCAGCGGTCGGCCGCCTTCGCCATCGCCTGCACAACGTCTTGTTTCCACCACTCTTAAAATGTGATTTGGAGGCATGCGAGTAACGATCCACTCTCGGATTGTTGCCCCTGGGGTGTTAATCCCAGGGGTGGAGCAGGTTAAAGGTAGGAAACAAAGCACTGCTATTCCAATCAAGGGAGAGTTGGGTCATGTCATTAACATCAAGCTATAAAAGGGCCTGGAATGGAGCGGCTCACTCCTTGGGTTTTCGAACACGCCCAAATTGCTGATAGTGATTGCACCGACACTTGGCCGGACGAAAAAGGGGACTTCAAATACTTTTTTTACTGTCTTCTCGACTCATACTACGCGGCCCTGGGACTGGATGGGGCCGACGAGCAAGGGTTTCCGCAGCTTCTCAACGCGAACGAGACGATTGTACTCCCTAAGAAAAATTGGAGGGCCGCCAACAGAGAGTATCACACAAACTTCATGAGATCCCAAGGTATGATGGTAAGAGGACTGGTGGAGACTGTTTATCGAATCCTCAAGGACACTATCCAGCACGCGCCACGGGTTTAGTAAGTCTTTTACTGGCTATTTTATTTATTATAGCCTCATACTAATAGTGAATCAAGCTTCCCTGTAGCAAATTTCGACCAAAAATATGTCATTGGTGGCCAACGATATGCCAGCAGGCCCGATGGAGCCGCTATGGTCGGTATACAGGAACAACGCTTTCCAATCATCTCCTTTGCTGGTGTACGTATTCCTACCATCTTCTATTGCCGCTGCATGTCTGACGGGTACTTTTAGTGGTATGAGGGGCAGACATGGAGCGAATTTCTGTCGGAAATCCTTAGTATCATGCTGGGACAGCTTGCCAAGAATGTTGCCATTAATCCCCAAGACCAAGAGGTCTTCGTAATCGGGTTTTATGAACGAGGTATCTATTTCGCCCGAGGATATTTCCCAACTGATTTGATCTCCCGGGTACACCGAAATGGCTGCACAGAAGACGAGGCTTTTGAAATACAATTCACGCGAAGCTACAACTTGTCATTAAAGAATGACTGGGTTGAGGCTATGGAAGCTCTCACAGGGCTGCTCCGATACCTTCTAGGTGGTGATGCTAAAGTGGGCGTTTTGCAAAATTACTTTCATGGGTCTTGTAATTAGCCTAAGTTGCTATCACCTAAGAATGCGAAGGGAATTTAGTTTAATTTGTTGTGTTTGGCTTTGACACCAACCCTGACCTCCTTGCATAATCCGTGTCGCATGTTTCAAGGCATTCCAGAGCTAAAATCAATAAACAGAAAAATGGAATGGTTCCTTCACCAACCCTTTTACATCATGAATGCGCAGGCTATCACCAATCAAGCTCGTTCAAACACTCGCCTGCTGAATTGCTGAGCTCACAATGTTGACTTTCGCCTCACCACTGGCGACATAAGTACTAAGTGCCCAGATAAATCTGAGGGCCTGGCCCCTATCATCAACCTTTTTCAGGTCAAAGTGGACCGATCGTCGGACCCATAAGAAATTCTCGCCTCTCGCAGTATATGAGCATGTTTGGAGGTATTTTATATAATCTGCTGGAAAGTATGCAGCGGTAACATAGAACAATGTACCATGCATACATAGCACGAATGTTTCCTGGCTCGCATGTTTGAAAGAGAGCTGTTTTTGTCCTTGTGCGAATACTGCTCCAATCATCTCGGCAACTTCTTGGGCGAATACCGTTGGGCTGAATACTTCGCGCTCTCCAGAGGGGCGTTTCAAGCCGCCAGCGCTCCGGGGCTTGCACTAGATCACAGGAAAAAGGTTAGAATTCTGAGCCAGGAGATATGGTATTGTTTTACCTCTAGATTGATCACAGAAAGATATGATTTTCGATCTGATCCAGAAACACTCCCAGGAAAATTGACAGCAACATGTCCGTCGTTTACAGCGTCGTGGGATATTCCTCCAAGGGTGAACCGGAACCGAATCTCGTTGGCCCAACTGGTTCCCGAGTTAGAAGCCAATATTTTCAAATACTGTGAAGATCTCTCACCAAGATAGATGGGGGGCCTTTCTGCCTCGACCGACAGAGACACGTAGGTTTTTAAACCGGCCCATATGCAATACGGTACCTCGAACGAAGTCTATGAGAGCTGCCGTGCTCGCACTCTCAGTACTGTCCTCGTTACTCGAAGTGGAGAGCTCAGTTGTTACTGAACTAGAGCTTGTATTTCTTTGGTGTGCTCGAATCACCGAATCTTCTGACGTGTTTGTTGTGCTGAGCTCGGAAAGGGAACTGAAGAAGCTAATATAACTGTTGCCTTGAAACTTGCCGGCATCGAACTCTTTAATATCATCGATTTGAGCTGCTCGGATTTGCTTGTAGAGGCTACGAAAAACTGGAAATATGTGTTAGCATCGTTCCATATTTTTGGGTATACACCCTACCCTCGTTGTCATCTGCTGGAAAATATTTCGCAGGAACAATTCGCCTGGGATCAAGATCAAGCAGAGGAACGGCGCGAACTGCAGTGACTTCCTTGATGCCCCATCGAGAACCTGAGCGGCCTCGGCGGTTAGGGTCTTCTTGAAGGCTGGCAGTTGCCAAATTCCCCGCTTTGTTTTGCTACTCCTGTGCGATAGGGTGTTGGCGTTCCGTGTCGCTTGGAAGAAAGGGACTAATAGGCTCCATAGCTGGAGCGAAAATAAAAGAAAAGAATAGAGAAGAGATGGATAGAGAGAGAGAGAGAGAGAATTGCAGGTTTTGGGACGGTTAGAGAAGTATTTCTCTATTAAATAGAAAGGAGAGATGGTCACAGTGAATTTTACCATGGAGTCTACGGGAGGAATCAACGCCTTTATAATTCACCCAGCTTGTATTCACTAACTGCTGAAAGAAACAAATACCCCGCATTGTGAGGTTCAGACCCCGACCATCGAATGTGATTCGTACATTTGGACCCAAGGCACTATTTACAATAAGACTTACGACGCCTTGCACAGGAGCCCAAGGCCAGCGCTAAAGCCCAAGCCCAGAAGTGACATAAATAGTATATCAGAATAGCCGCCAGCCTTGTGAGCGTGCATGCCTGCTTTCGTAAAGTGTTTGAGTAGACGCCCGGGGTCTAGTTGAACTGAGTGGCATGCTGCCTTGCATGTTGGCTTGTATGGTAACAGTCTACCTACTAGAGCCTGCCATCCCAGTCACCGAAAATGAGAGGTCCGAGAGCCCCAATGATCTCCCAGCACCCTTCAATGGTACTGCCGGATAGCAGTATATTAATATGTATTGAACTGTGCGGGTAGATACCGTAGAGTCATCGGGCAATATGCCATCCAAAAGTACAACGAGTGTTTTATTTTATAATATTTGCAGCCCTGAAAAGTCAAACGATGCATGATCCCGGGAATTTGATCTAACCCCCAGCGTCTGAAGCCCGGGCAGCTTCAGCGATTTTGCCCATCACTCCGCGCCTAGAGGCAGCCAGAATCAAGAGCCCAGCGATGATCATATTTGCGCCCGTAAATGTAATTATTATTTGGTAGCCGCTGGCATAGTCCTTGCTATAGATCTGTTGAATAAGGACTAAATCACTGGCGCTTAGCCTGTTACCTTTACGCAGGGATTCCTTGGTAATAGTAATAAGGTCTGGGCTTATAATAGAGGGTAATAATAAATCGAGTTTAGAGCTTAGTATAGTAGTGTAGATAGCCAGACTAATACAGCCACCTATAGCACGTAGTATGTTTATTAAGCCAGTTCCGGTAGCTAGGGGTGTAACGGGGGAAAGATTAGTGCGGAAGTTGTGAGTATTAATTAAGGCTAGGACGTATCGATATTAACGGGTGAGAAGACCAGTTTGAGAATGATATACTGAGCTGTAGAGATGATATCCAGCCCTACTCCTATAAGTACCTGAAACCCGTACTGCGAATTAGATATTGTCTTTGCTATAGGTAGGTCGCTTATATATGTAGTAGCTGTGAGAATGAGCGCTGAATCGAATAGAAGGATATTAAATATTATTTTATTCTTTTTATTTATAACTATGCCTGCCAAGAGGGAGAAAAATGGAAGAACTAATATTAGTGTGAGTAAGAGGACTCTAGCATGAGAGCCGCTCACGCCATTAACGGCCTGGAAGCGCTGTAGTAGAAGGATAATTAAGGTATAAAACGCAAAGCTTAATAGTAAAATACTTCTAGTATACTATAATAGTCAATGGGCTGGGTTGTAATGAAATTAATTAAAGCACGTGAGACATATAACAGTAACAATCCCTATATTGGATCGCCTAGGAATCTGATGGGGAATACAGGCTTTCTGGTATTATCTTGTCGCTGAATCTAGGCTTTGTACATAACGAAGATAATAAGAGTGACGATACCCCCGACTAGGGAGTTAATTACCCCCTTACTATCTTATAGGTAATAAGAGCTACTTTTTTAAAGAGTAAAGAGAAGCGGAATTAACCAGCAGACTGATATAAATAAATCGATGAAATCGAGTCTTAAGAGGGTTTTACGGATAAACTTGATTTCTTTTAATGCCGGTATAGCAAGAAATAGAATAAAAATTATAATCGCGGAAACCGGAATATTAGTCGGTTATAATTAGTGAATATGCTTTTAATTATAAGTCTAATTATATACTTTAAATAAAAGATTCATCGCTAGATTATATGGTCCACGATCACGCCTCATAATATAGGACCTAAGAGGTTAGAGATGGTAAAAAACTGAGCTTATAATGTTAGAGTATAATACTACCTTTTCCAGTGATATTAATCAGGATCGCTATGAATACTAGGTAGTAGAGTCCCGATGCTCCAATGCCGTGAAATACGCGAAACATAATACTTTTTTTATTCAGCAAACATCAGAAGTCTGTGATTTACTTGTTTTAAGACTTACAGTTGGTCCATGCTTCTGGCCACACCGCAGCCCACAGGGAATGTAAGGAAGACCACATTAGAAGCGAGAATAAGGGGTTTGAGACCTACGATGTCGCTCAGCTTTGTAAGAAGTAGAACGAATGCTGTAGGTCAACGTGTGATTGTGTTAGAGAGGATGTGTTTGTACAGAATATTACTGGGATCCTACTGACCGTTGTATGTTAAAAGGTACGCCGTCACGATCTAGGCCGACTTGCTGGTATTGTTGAAACTGTTTAAGATTTCGAAGAGGGCGGTGGATATGATTGTGCTGTCGAGGGCCGATAAGAAGAGCGAAACCCAAAGGCTGCAGTAGCATAATGAGAAAGTAGAAGGAATATGAAATGGAGACGATACCCATACCCAAAGATCATAATATTGAGCCGCAGAGGCGATATGGGCGAGTCATGAGCGTCGACATCGCGGTTCTCTTGCTTCTCCTTGGCCGAACTCATGATACCCACCCGCTGCTTCCCTTCCCTTCTCTGCTGAAATTAGTTGAAAGGGGATTTATCCACTAGGCTCTAGCGTATTTGTGGTTGAAAGGAAGGAAACCTGGCCGGGCGGGCAGGGGTATGGTTGGTTGGTTGGTACACTATAGAAGTCCGAGGGTATTGCGAACAGGGGCCAGATACACCTAAACGCACCTAAAGACATGGGGGGCAGGGATAAATCGAGCCTCCGGAGCCCCCTGACCCGCTCGCCGCTGCTCAGGCAATCGGATTAGCGTGTGATCTAAGAGCTGTATAGCCAAATAGTAAGGGAATCACTTTGTTGCTCGTTCCCACTTTTATTGAAATCAAAGAAGGGGCAATTTAGGTGTTCATAATGTAGCGTTCTTTCTTGTGCGAGCCCTACTGGTTTCATGCCTTCTGCAGTAATTATCAAGATACAAGGAACGATTTTCGGCAACGCCCTATATTGGAGCCCTGTTGCGCTTCATTCAAAAATGCAGTTCTAATGATTGACACGAATTCCCGTGTTACCCGATCCTGGAAGAATTTGTGGAGCGCCCAGGACCAAAAGTGTTTTCTTGTGAGGCTAAACCAGCCCCCTGTTGGAATACGCATCGTATAAAGGAAAGTATTGGCTTGCCTTTTATGGTACGTTACATCGGGCGTTTTCTAGTCTCGCAATCCGCAGACCCGCCTACGTTGGCAAGTTACGCCCCAGGAGTCTAATTTATTCTTTTGGATATAATGATGGAAACACTTTCCTGCTCTGAACGAAGCCGTGGTTTCCGTAAGCAGCGATATGGAGTTCTTGGTCGCCGTATAGTGTTTTGGCGATCAAAAGTTCAGGACATTGAGGACTGCTCTCTACGCCTAAATGAAACTAACATTGTCAAGGGTTCAGCGTATCTCGGAAATGAAACCAATCGTGCTTGTCGAACTGGACCCGATCACAATGTTTAGTCTGTGGGAGACATCTTTGATGAAAGACTTGGGTTGAGCGACTGGCAGATCGAATCTTTGGCCGAAAAGGTGAATGCCATTATCTATAACGTCACTAACAAGCCTTTCTGGGATAACCCTAGCGTTATGAACCACAGGAAGAGCGTGAATTCTGCAGTGAAAGGCAGATTTACTATCCGGCATGAGGAGCTGCCCATAGTATTTTCTACTGCTTTCCTATTGCATCGGCATCAAGGCATTAGAGATCTAGTCATGCACGTTTAATTTGAATTCCTTTCGCGCATGTTACACATTACACATGGTATCTTGGCAATATATCAAATCTCCTAATATATTAGGACTTATGGGATATATCTTGTGTACAAAAAGCAATGATTGGCAAGATTGCTCAGATTCGACCACCTGGTAAATATTTCGACTGTGAAATCCAAACAATCTTCAGGCCATTAAATGGCATTTTTCTATTTATATCAAGTTATCCAGTCCCATGTTGAATGACCGCTGGAGACGTATACTCTCCAGCGTGCTTCAACAATATGCCACCAATCGGTTGCCCTCCGATATGCGCTATGTTCGCTCACTCGTCGATACTGCTCCCTTATCACCTCTTGATCTGCAGCCTCAGTCGCCGTCAAACCGCCGAAAAAGAGCGGAATGGTGAGAAATGATACCAGCCGCTCGGACCGGGCTCCCTCCATATTAACGAGAATATTCTGTAGAGCGTTCTTCGTCTTCCATCCACCGATATCCTCCGGGTATATAATGAAGTATATCCATAGAAACACAGCCCCCTGGTAGCACTTGTACAGGCTGTATTTATCCGGCGCCGGCATTTGTTCTTCGGGATCCCAGCTGTCAAGCTCCTGCCAGATCTGCACCGCCTCTGAAATATTATGCGCGCGCGCGCCTGGTGTCTGTCGGGCCCGGCAGTGCATGGAATGAACTCTTTGCACTATACTGTATAATTTGCCCCCTGGTTCTAAGGGCGAATTGCGGCCTGACCCCGGGGTATGTTGTGGATTCGCGGAAGAGTGGGATTTATCTGTCGCTCGACCAGGAAGTACATATTGTTCGAAAAAGTCGAGAATCTCTTCATTATTTTGACCAGGCATTGATCGCTAATTTTTCTTTGTCAGTTCAGCAGGAGGAATGGCTGTGGCTGGATGGAAGCCGTACCTTTCGCAGACTGGTTTATTCAAGAAAGATGAAAGCTATACACATGGCTCTGGAAGAAACGGATACGTTAATTGAAAAGTCCAGCCATGGTTCGGGATCTCTGTCGTAAATATATTTGTCCATCATTTTTGGCGGCTGTTGCGGCCAATATTAATACTGAGGTTTGCTTGTCGGCGTGAACAGCAGCTATCGCCCGCAGTGATGACATGTACTACAAGCAATGGATTAATCCAAACGGGCTAAAAACCCTCATCTTTGCGGTCAAGGGTGGAAAATATATCTTTTTTTGATCAGTTGGCCACATTTCTAAAGACCCCGACTGGTATCCATATTCTACCGATATATATTTGTAGATGGAGTGCACGCCGTGAGGGTGCAGATGAAAGGGCTGCTATATGTTCAGACACCGCCTATGACACGTAATAGTACATTTTGTCCCAGGGCATTGCAGGAAGAGCCAAGACCCAGGGCCATATTCTCCGAGTGGATCCACGGTGGATTAAATGTGCACAGACCGTGATCCCCAGAGACATCCCATCACTCTCAAGTCTCGAACCATGCACCTAAGGCCAAGGCCATCACACTCCTAGGCCTTTAGATTCAAAGGCAGTGCATCACAATGTATTTCAAGGTTAGACAGCTGTCTCGCCTGATTTTGACACTCGTCCAGTAGCCAGCCATGGGTCATATCAGATGAAAGGGTCAGATGTCCAAGACCAGCATTTGCTTTACATAATCCACAAACATTTCCATGCGTTGCGTGACCAACTTGACACTTCTGATAGGTTATCTTGCACGGCGTACTGTTGACCGTTCACCCACACACTAGTCTTTGTAGGAACTAAAGCTGTGGAGATAACCGGATAGTTTGGCCTGTTATATGCCTCAGCGGATACCGCGCTTAGCATAGAAATCAAATTCGGCCAAGGTGCTGGATGGCCCGACGTCAGTGCGTAGCCCCGGATTGTGCGATCCAAATAGTCCAGGTGCTTTCACCCCAACGACGCTTGGGTATTGCGGTGCTTCCGCCTTTTCGTCTTAGCTCATAAATAATGGCTAAACAATTGTTGTGTTATGTGGTGGATGTTTTGTTAGGGCTTCTGACCCTATATTTACGGGGCCAAGCCCCATAAAGATGCTCCTGGCGGAGCTTGAAGACTGTATGAAGGTAAACTGGGTGTCCCCTCCATTTTTACTTCAGTCTTTGAGTTTGGGCGATGAATCAATACTTTTGAGAAAGCAAAGAGCTCCAGCGTTGAGAGAATACTATCATGTATCTCAAACGAGCGTTCCACCTCCAGAGGAATCGCTTGTGCAATAGACTCTACCGCTATATCCCAATTTTAGAAGCGTTAGTAACTAGTACATTGCGCGTCGGTTCGATCAGGGGTATAGCGAAAGCAATATTATATCTATCAACATACCTACATATTCTACATTTTTAGTGCAGCGTTTAGATATTAGCTACTTTTTACCACTAGCCCAGCTATATATACAGATATGTATCCCAGTTTGTGAAATGAGCAACGATTAGTCATCCACCCAGCGACCTGTAGGTAGCTAACTAACCTGGACCATCATCATCCTTATCATCGCATCTTCCATTCCCTTTCTCCCATCGACTGTTTCATCACCATTGACTAGTCGCATCATCGATATGACGATATGGGATTCTTAAAACACCGGCGGATCCTACGATGCCAAGGTGCATGAGGCCATGTGTTTTGATTCCCCAAGTCTCTGGTCATAGTCATGTAAAAGCAACTTGGTCCTTTGCCCGATATAAATTCATCCGAGTCAGGCCAACTGAATGTGACTCTGCAGTTATCGCGATTTTCGCGTTCGCTCAAAAAGTTCGACCCAGCTTCAGCAAAGAAATTCCGAATCCAATCCCCAGCGTTCTTGTGTGGACATGAGCCATTTGGTTTTCTCTTTAAGCCATTCTGCTGTACGGGCAGAATCTCGAATTTGAGGTGGGTAGTACTGTGTAGAGTCGAGTGTCTCTGGTGAAACCAGAACGTACTGTGAGCCTTCACGTTCATCAATGGATGGTCATCGAAGGTACACTCATGATGGAGATTGACCAATCGCTTGTCGTAGCTTGGATGAAACAGAACATTTCCATAGTAATATTCGCACCCTGGATGTGCCGTTTGTCGAACAAGTTTGGTTGTTTCTATTATATGTAGCTTATCGCCGAATGAGATAGAGAGGCAGGGGCAGATATCAACCTCACTGATAGGTATGGTAGAGCAAGCCTGTTGGCCAAGTAAATCGCATTTCGAGCAATATGATGCTGGGTAAATGATGCTCCAAAGTTTAGGGCGCGGGTGGAGAATCCAACAATGGCTGCAGTATTCCCAGCGCTTGTTCTCCAGCTGGAGGAGTAACTGATTCCTTGGTCTTTTCCTCGCATTGGGGCATAAGATAAGTCGCGTTTCACGCGGGAGAAGCTGAGAAAACTGCGTATTTTGGGTCTTCAGGAATGTCTGAAGACATGCGAGGATATACTTGCAGCTGAGAGAGAAACAAATTTGGTCGGGAATGGGGAGGAATGTGAATATAATGCAGATTATTTCCGGTAGCATTTTGGGTATACATCCCTGGTGCTTTTTCGTGAAATAAGCTGGAAGTCGAAGCCTAGTTCGAGGCTGAAGGTTCTTTTGATTGTCCATTTTGACGTTGATCATACATTCCTGCACCGAGGCCAGCGGATGAAGATCCGGGAGAGAAAGGACGGTTATATAGGACCGAAGAGTACAAGTGTCATCCTGACGTCTTCCGGCATCATTGCGCAATTCAACTCTGGGGATAGGCTGCACAACTCGGCCGTGATATGCTATAGAGGTGGTCTTTTGCTGGATATAAGCTTACAATGATTAGTCATATTTATATTCATCGTAAATTTTTAGAGATGCATCTATTTGTGAAATTTATAGCCAGAAGTATTGGGAGTTGTTCCTGGAAAGTACATATCTCCGAACGCACATGGATGTATGTAATGTTGACGATTGCGACCCGGATAACCAGAGCGATGCTCACCTTTGTGACTCACCCTTGTCAAACAACCAAAAGCACATTTCTTACCGCACCCAGCACACATTAATACAATTTACCTTCCAAATGACTCAAAATAATTATCAGAAAATCGGTGCCGGATTCTGCGGCACGGTTTGGGCGCAAGACCTCCACGGTCCCGCAATCAAACGCGAGGATGGAGGACCGTCTCGATCTCTCGCCAATGACTTTACAATGCATCAGCGCGCGCTAGAAGCCTTGAATCAACTGCCTGCCAAACATAAGCAATTTCGCATCCCACAATGCTACCGCTTCATAACGCCAGAAGACACTTCCTGGTGGGCTGAAAACCTCCCACTCTTCCCTCCTGGATACTCGCCCTGCAACGCTATTTCTTCCGAGCGCATCCCACCTTTCCCTGAGCATATACCGGCTCTTTTGCTAAAGAAATTTTGTCCCTTTTCTCCAGAAGCCAGCAGACAGATCATGAAAAGCGCAGGCAACCGAGCATGCCTAATCAGGCCCTACATTGGCCGGCAGCGCACCTACCCGACAGGAATGAATGTGCGCTCAAGATTCCGAGGCTTCTCTCTGCTGAACTTTCCGCTGCATATAGACCAGATGTCTGAGCTGGGAATACCGTCTGAGGATATCGATTGCTACGCCGCCATGATGGGGGAAGCTTTGGCCACACTGCATTGGCTCGGTGAAATGGACGGAAACGACGTGGAATTCGTTTTGGCTCCACTGCCATCAACTCCTGATGCTAGTCAAACAGCTATCAAAACGGTGTCAAATGTATTGGGAGAGCACACCATGTGGATTTTGGACTTTGATCTATGCCATCCTCTAACGATGGACTTAGAGGGTGTCAAGCAGGCAGTCTATGCGTTCTTCAAGAATGACCCTTTCGTGCCACAGCCAAATACAAGACACTGGGGATCATTTCGCAGACAGTACTTACAGACTTCTAAAGAGGTGGCGCACACATCTCATACAGATGAGGCCAATCCTACAGATCGATTCTGGCTTTCCAATCAGTTTATTGAACTAATTGAGCGACGATAACAAAGCTGGGGCTTCTAGTGAATAAACGCCACTTGCAAGGAATCATTCACTTTTTTGCTTCGTTCTCATAGGTTGAATCTTTTACCCTTCGAATCTCTATCATCTTATTTTAGTCTTTCTTCTCCTTCGTTGGATTCCTTGCTAGTATCTTTTACCGCATAACCAAGATTCCTGGATCAAAATGGCCTCCCGGAGAGAGAATCAGTTGACAGACACGTCCTGGACAAGCTCCTTGGTCGATGCGATGGAGCAGAGTCTCCAGCTGGAGGACACCTTGCGAAGAATGGAGGCCGAGACACCTCAAGCTCACCTACGAAGGCTACTCTCAACAAAATCAGCGATCTCGACGGCTTCCTCTGATGCGGAGCGGCAGCAAGCGGCGGTTGGATTTCAGTCCCCATTCCGGGAGATCGGGACAGGGTCAGTCGGGAAAGTATTTGAACAGGCCGGTACACTGTGGGCTTTCAAAGTGTTAATCTTAGAGCGCACTGACAAGCTGTGGAATAACTACTTGATGCACCTGCGGATTCAGGATAGCTTTGACCGGCTCAGCCATTATTCGAGGAGCTTGGAAATTCCTCGTGCAGCCTGGTTCGCAAACAAGGAGTCTGAGTTCTGGAATGAGAACCTTCATCTGTTCCCGAATGATCCCACCTTTCCTCGCCATACTCGAGAAATCCTTTGCATGGAAAGAATCTTCCCTCTTCCTCAACCAATCCGGGAAGCGTTGATCGATCTCTTCTGCAATCCGACCATTGCAGCAGCAGCCAAGAGTGCTCCATCGAACAGAGACTGTATGGTACGTTTGCTTCTTGGCCGCAAGCGTTATGGGTCATCACTTCCAGGTGGAGGTCGGTTTTTCTCTCTGAGGAATTACAAACTTCACGTCGACCAAATGTCGGATCTAGAGCTTGATGCAGACGAATATGCTATTAGCATGGCAGATGCACTTGCAATTCTCCATTGGCATACACGGATTGATGCTATGGATGTGGAATTCGTCCTGGGGAGTACTCCATTTGATCTCAATGCAGTCCGTCGTGCTCCTCCACTCCAAGACATTGCGCGTCTTCGGCTGGGAACCAGTACATTTGAACGCACTACAAACACGGCACCCAATTTCAAAAAGCGCATTGTGAGCCTTTGGATGCTCGATTTCGACGCCTGTGGGCCCATCACGATGAATGCTGCTGGAGTGAACCAGGCCGTGAAAGCTTTTCTGGAAAACGAACCTTACTGCCCCCGTCCATATACCAATGACAATTACTCCGAGCGGTTGTGGCAGATATTCTCTCGGCGATACATAGACACCGGAAAGAAGGTGATTGCCGGGTCTGTGCAGGCTCTACCGCAGCAGTTCATCCAGGGTATTATGGCGAAATTGTCACCCCAAGCCCAGACAGTACCTCCTAGGCCCACAGCCCAAGCCCCTGGACCCAGTGTGGCTCCTGTGAGAAGAGCACCATCTACAGCCCAGCAGCCGCAGGGATCGTATGGTATTCGAGGCCCTCCCAGACACCGTCCGGGAGGGCCTCAAGGCAGAAGGGGGTTGGTACGTGGTTCATCATCTGTAGGACCTGGGGGTCAAGACAACACGGCCGATGAAGAAGCAATCCGTCGTCGCGGGGGACGTGGCCGTGGATAATGTGAAAATACGGCAAAACTTGAGTTTGGTAAGCTTGACGCCGACACGGAAGATTTGATTTTCGAGGATTCATTGGGCTTGGGGTGTCACGAAAAGGGAATCAATAAGGTTCTAACAATGTGAGACGGAATGGAGGATTGCTAAATGGTAGACTCATCAATCACAACTACATTTCTGGTAGTGTGTAATTCAATCATGATTTAACATCCTCCTACATAAGAGACTGGTTCTGTTAACCATGTACATTCGACCACAGGGTATGGAAAACAGGGCTTCCCGTCCGCTCAGCCGTACTTAAGCCATACGCCGGTCGGTTAGTAGTTGGGTGGGTGACCACCAGCGAATCCCGACTGTTGAATGTTACTCTTTCTTTTTTGCGCTCGTCTTTCTGGTCATCCAGACGATGGGAGTCATACAACAAGCAAGCATCGAGTGTCCAATCGGGTGTATGTCCCCCCCGGGCTGCGCCGTGGCGGGCCGTTGTGGCCTTCCCGGCCGCTCTGGTTACACAGACAGACCAAGCATTTTTAATTTTCATCCAACAGGCAACGAATCTTCCTGGCTAAAATAAAAGTCCATTGGTCAAATATATCACCGAGACAGTCAGCAAACAGCACAGCCCCTGCCAGGCATCCGTCATCACACCACCGTTGGACACGACATGTTGTTTTGCACAGCCCCCGCGACGCCAAGTAGTAGGCTGACACTCCAAATGGGTTGGACACTCATTCACATCCCTACAAAAGGCACCGAAACGTTCAGCTTTTAGCCAGCACCACGGATCGCCATCTTCCCATGTCCCAGCGACAGGCTTGTCAGTTCCGGGATCACACTTATTCCAGCACACACCCTGCCCGCCGCCCATGATCGCACACCCATTGGCGGCTGTAGGCACTGGCCCCGTAGCATTAGCGGGAGCAGAATCCGTAGATCTAGCTGAGAGGATTGGGATAGGCGTCGGGAGCCCACGAGCGAGCCGCCCAATGTGGTCTTCCTGGTTTTCATCAAGGTCAAAGCGGACGTAGACGCCCGTGTCGGCTCGTGTCGTTGTAGTTGCGATGTCAGAGACGATGGAGAGCATACTGCCTGATTTGGGGGGCGAAGTCGATGTTGAGTCTAGGCTCTTGCACAATGTCTCGGTGAATTTCTTGATGCAACTGTGGTCCGGATCTTCGGGGTCGTTGCCAGTAGCCTGACAATCTATGCCGTTGTCTGTAGTTGATTCTGTCCGTAAATAGTCACTGCCTCCCGGTGCAGATGGGTCCAAGTCCAAAAGGTGAGAATAAGCATCGCGGGTAAGGTCTGTCGCGGCTGGTGACAAAATCGCAAAATGTGAAAGCGCAAGCGAAGGAAAAAAGATTGATTGCCGCATGAGGAGCTCTGGGACAATCAGGCAGGAAAAAAAAATGCCAGTGGTCGCAATATGAATCAAATCGTGAAAAAGGCGTGCCGTTTATTGTTGGGTCTGGAGTTTCTGTTATGTGTCTTAATGGAGAGGCAAGGGAGGAAAAACAATGTTATCGGAGGGACGGACATTCCCCGGCCCCGACTGGAGCCTGTTAATGTTCCTGGGGGCTGGTTAAAAATCCTCTTTGTTGTTCATAATCCCTACCTACAAATTACATGTACATGTAGGCAACCCGTTTATCGATAATTTCCGAGTGGCCACGATGGATAGAATCATCCGGACCGGAGAATCAAGAAGATCGCAATTTCTTTTCAGAGATCCGACTCGTTGGCGGAACGCCGCAAAAGAGTCAGAGCCATGAATTTCCTGTCCCTCCTAAGCCTTATATTTTGTAGACCAAGGCGCCGTCGGTCTTGGCCTCCTGGCCCTGTGCAAATAGGCTTTGCCCAGCTTTGCGGCACCGCTGCCATCCACCAAATCAGTTTGGACCGGCCAGGATCAGGACAGGGCCATGTTACATGCCAAGAAAACCCTTAGTGACCTGTCGCGAGCACAGTGTTTTCTTCCGGGCTTTGTGCCTCAGGTTTGGCTTCAATGTATTGTCCTGATTCTCCATGCCTCACCCACGGTCTGTGGCTCTTGCGCGATGTGATGCTAGACCACATGAGATAAATCTTCATGATTCACGGGTGAGACTCCCATAGACTAAGCTGACTGTGCCGCAGCCTCGGGGCCGTATTACAATACGAATAACGTAATATGAGTACAGTCAATTTCGCCTCAAAAAGCAGACCTTGGCAAATAATTGCCAAGCCCCCGCAAACTCCAGGTCTTACTCTTAATTACGCCCCGATATATATCCGAGGCCCCTTTGGCGACCCCCCCCGGTAGCGGCTAAGACTTCAAACGGCGAATGGCAAACTGTCGAAAGGACAAGAGTAATGGACAACCTGAGGGCCACCTTGTACAGGCGATTGGCAGTCAGACATCTGAAACATGGCCAACTGGACTACCCGAGCGAGGGCGGTTGCACGGGCATAAGCACCTCATGACAGGGATAATATGGCAAATAGAGTCTTCTATTTTTGTTCTTATACCCTGTTCTTTGTGGCTATGCTATTTTCCCGTTTGTGTATCCCTTTATGTTTGATTTTGGTTGCCGTGTAACATCCCTATCCGGTGTATCCTGGCCACGGACTATAGTAATTCTTAGGTATAGGAACCCACCGAATAAAACCCAATTTCAGCTGAATTACAATAGATTAATGCCTGAAGACTTGTCTCTATGTAGGTGCTAGAGAACCTTCTATCACAAGCATTGTTAGATGGCGATTCCCTCCTGTGTGACTATGAGGGCTACTCTTTCTTCCATCATTTCCTAAATAGATCACTTTTCTTTGAAATGGAAGGAGTTGGCCCCTTTCAGGATGGTATTTAGTATTATTGTTATTCCTAATGGAACGGTTCATAGTTAGGAGCATTCCGATGGCTAGAGGGTCTTTCCGGCTACTTGTAAGTCGTAGCTACTTGATAAGCAGAGGTCTGGGTAGTATAAATACCCTTATGTGTCCCTCCACTCCATCCCTGTTCTCTTATGCATGCCAGAATTTGAAGTCCATAGGCTCAAATTCAATTATCGGGACGATTATGGCCACCTGTCCATCATGTGCTTTTCTTTTTGCGTTTGCACTTTTATATCTCTGCCATACCAGCGTTGCAACTATCCTATCGAAGCACACCCCTATTACGACTGTGGCCGATGGTGCGAAAAAGGCAAAAAAGAAATTACTATGCCATTTCGAAACGTTGGCTGCACCAACTCAACCTTGGAAGGAGGATGATCTACACCAATGGCATTCAAATATAGAATACTACGACAAGAAGTGGGATATACCACCAGATGCGACATCTCTTACTGATGGAACACTTCCGTGGGAGATTAAGGCATTATATATGTATATAGTGTATCTTAAACAGGCCGAGGAAAACCGAATACTGCGCGCCATAAAAACTACCTAGCTGACGAAACAGAGCCAAAGGCAGACGATTTCAACTCAAGCGTTGCAGTGTCGCCTCCGTCAGCGTACACGCACCCAATGGAAGCAGGATCGATGCTTTGACTAAGAACAAAACCTATCGTGTAAGCCATATATGTATGTCACTATACGTACCTGTCATTTGGTAAAGTTCCGTTATAATTAAACATAGTATCGGTGTACCATTAATTTACTATATTTACTATAGAATATCTCTCTTATTTCTTTCGTCTAAACACGATCATATATTATAATATTAATGATTTGCTATTATTCTCTCACTCCCAGTACAGTAAGAATCTAGTCGACGACTGTGGGCCTGGAATGGCCCAAGGGATACCTAGATTAGGTCTACAATTGATATTGCAATGCAGCTACGGAGTATATCAAGAAGTATTCGAATTACCCATATATCAAGTCCCGCTCCAATCCCAGCTCATATCATAATCACTACGTCCTGTCATCCAGATCCTAGGTCCTACCGCATCCGCCGTGCTGCCAGTGGTTAGGGACACACTCCGTGGTGGCACTGCAGTCACTGTCCTCGTCGCAGGTGGAAAAAGCTCTACCATTCTGCAGCCAGCACCACGGCATGCCCTTTTCCCACTTATCTTTCGTCCGCTTCCCGGTTTTCTCGTTGCAGCTGGCCCAGCAGGTTGAAATCCCGATCTTGCCGCCTTGAGACGCACATCCCCCGGACAGTGGAGCAGGGCAACCCCATGATTCCGAGCAGACAAAGTCGGTTGGACAGTCGGATTGCTTCAAACAATATGCATCCCAGTCCTTGCCGCTATCGGCTATCCAGCACCAGGGATCGTTCTCCGCCCAGTCGCCGCCAACAGGCGCGCCCGTGCCTGGGTCGCATTTGTTCCAGCAGCGCTTAGTCGTGCTGGGGCCGTGACCGACCAGGCTGCAGCCGTTAGCGGCTGTCGCGGACGGCAGGGAGGATGTCTTCGAGGTCTTGGTACTGGTCTTCGTTTCGGAAGAGGTGGAGGGTTGTTTTGCAGAGCTAGTGGTAGTAGTTGTAGCTGGGACTGTTGAGATGGGCGTTGGGCGTTGGCCAGTAAGCCGCCCATTTCTGTCTCCCTGGTCTTCATCAGGGTCGAAGCTCGCGCAGACGCCCTGGCCGGTTGTTGTCGTTGTAGCCGTTATATCGCAGCCGATGGCGAGCATACTGCTTGTTGTGGTGCACGATGTTGAGGTCGAGTCCTCGCTCTTGCACGATACCCAGTAGTTTGTCCTGGTAGACTTTTTGGTGCAGCTCTTGTCTAGATCATTCGGGTCGTTCTTATTGTTGCTTACTGGGTCGCCGGGAGGTCGTGGAGGAGGATTAGGGTCTTTGGGGTCTGAAAAGCCACCGTCACCGGCACCACCGCCCCCGGGGCATATGAAGCACGAGCAGAAGCTCAGAGGGCCGGAACAGAGGCTCCCACAGTTTTCGTGTGTACCACATCTCGGTGAGCCGGGTCCGTCTTTCACGGTTATGATCGGGATAGGAGGAAGGTGGATGTCGTTGTCATCGTCCTTGTTGTCATCGTCCTTGTTGTCATCGTCCTTGTTGTCATCGTCCTTGTTGTTATCGTCCTTGTTGTCATCGTCCTTGTTGTCATCGTCCTTGTTGTCATCGTCCTTGTTGTCATCGTCCTTGTTGTCATCGTCCTTGTTGTCATCGTCCTTGTTGTTATCGTCCTTGTTGTCATCGTCGTCTTTGTTAACAGAATCCTTTGGATAATAGATGACGGTTCCCTGGGGCCAGGGCGGCAAGGTCACACTCCGAGTGACCGGGGGATGCGAGACGCCTGTAAGGCTCAGCGGGTTAGGGTCATTGGTGATGGTGACGGTCTGCGCCGGGAATCGTGGCTTGGGCGTGATGGTGATAGTCCTGTTGCCCTTGATGGGAACGGTGATATTGAGATTGGCCATCGGCAAGGAGGTCACAGTGACTGTGTTGTGTACCGGTCAGCGAGTGTCCCATAGAAGAACCGGAAAATTAGAGCTCAAATACCTGCAGGTGCCTTGATAGTTGTTTCCTGTAGAATACGAGTCACAGTGGTAGTAGTCACGGTAGAGCCACCGGTTGTTAGGGTCGCGGCCGTTGGCCAGGCCACTTCCAGGGTTGTAACATAAGGAGGACGAGAGATGACGGACGTCGAGCTAAGAGGGAAGTCCGGGAGAACAAGAACGCAGGGCGCAGGGCATTCCACTGGTGCAGGATCCTTCGCGTCAGTCCAGATACTGGGGGAGATATAGACAATGGACTGGTTCAAGGAGCCACCGCCGTCACCGTTGCCGCCGCGGCCGCCGCTTCCAGAAAACCCGAATTGTTGCAGGTCAACGGCCCAATCTGTTGTCCCACCCATGTTGAGGCGCTCGTAGTAACCTGTCCGACTGGTTCTTGTGTGCCTGTCCATGAATGCAACCCATTCAGTGGATCCGTAGACGAGGATGTTGCTATCGCTGCTTTTGTCATAGAATGTCTTTGCTGTATCGTCTTTCTCAAGGATCCGGTAGATCTCGGCATCAGAAATATAGCCTGCAGTATCGGTGCATTCGCCTTTCGCCGCACCAGATTCAGGCCCAACGAACCTGCACATCGGGCCGGTGCAGCCTGCCTTGGTCATTTTGAAGGATCGACCATAGCTGGCCAGCCCGACAATGATTTTATCAGAAGGAACGCCGGCCTTGGTAATCATCGAAAGCGCGCTTGTTGTCTCTGTAAGATTCACATGGGAGCGCAGACAATCACCCTCGGAACATCCAGAAGTAGAATATTGGTTGCCGTAGTCCCACTGGCCATGCAGATCGTAGGTCATGTAGACAATATAATCCACAACCTTGGAGATCTCCGCAATCGGGAAGCCTTTTAGGTACCAGAAGGATGCCGGCGCAGCAATTGCGAGCGTTTTTTCTTTTGGAAGCTTCTCCCGCACCAGCTTCAAGAAATGCAGGTATCGTTCTCCGTCTCCTTTATCACCAGCGGGAATGCCAGGGATATCTGGTGCTCCTGGATATTCCCAGTCGAAGTCAACGCCTTCAAGGTCATTATCAACAATGAATTTGACCACGTTGGTGGCAAACAACTCTCGATTCGCGTCGCTCACGCCCTGTCGAAAGATGGGGAAGGAGTCTACCTCGGTTGAGAATGACCATCCACCGAATGATAAGACGCGGTGCACATCACCCATGCTCAGCAGACTATCGAATTGGGACTGGACAGCGGAAACATCAACTTCATAGTCCTTCGTGATCTCAGCAAAAGCAAAATGAAGATGGCTGTAGGCGGACGTATCGAAGTAGGCTATATCCATGTTCAAACACTTGCGCTCAAAGTTCCAGGCTTCAAAATATCCAATCGTGATAAAGTCTTTCGGAGGAGAATCGTTGTTGACGATATCAGTGCCGCAGTTGGATATACAGCCATATGTACCCTTGGCCGCTGTACCGGGAGCCCCGGTTTCAGACTTGGTGATGGTACAAAAATCATCAGTGATGCCACACTGACCCCAGATATTGCAACACGACTTTAGCGGGCAGGGGTTGAGATCAGCAAGATCTTTACCTTTTCCTGGTTTTTTTGTACCCGGGACTTGCGGACCACAAACGGCATTGTCAAGGCTTTCAGGCATCGCAGGTTCGCCCTTGCTGAGGCAGATTCGTTGCTTGGGCTGGAGGTGCTTACATCCTGCCCATCCCCAGGTCTTTTTGTTGAATTTCTCCAGGTCATCAGGAGTGATCCCGTTGGCAGCGGCTATTGTAGAGCAGAGGTCCCCGGGTTCCACAAGGGTAGAAGCACATGTGCCATCGGGTTTGGGCTTAGGAGTAAGGTCAGGGAGGCCACCGGGGGTGCAGCATACATACTGACCCACTGACAAGGTAGAGCACAGCTTTTTGCCAGAGTTATATTTCTCAAACTTGGCACCAGTAATACCACATTCCTTAGCGAGGGATCCACACGAGTCACCAGAAGAGACTTGGATGGTCTTGCATGTCCCTCGCCGGTGTATGGAATGGACTTTGTGTGAGTTGCGGTGGTTCAAGTTGTGGGTGGTTGGGCTCGTCTGAGCAAATGGTCTCTCGAGACGTAAAGCAATGTTGGGCAGCTTTTTGCTGCCGTCAAAAGTTGTCTGACATTTGGCCTCGTTCCAATCCCGCATAATACGCTGCACAGCAGGAAAGTCACCAGTCGTATCGAGTACGACACCAAGTGCTTTGTTTGAGTTGACACCGCAGTACTGAAGGAGCACTCGACCGATAGTCTTCTGCGACTCGAGATACCGGGTAAAGTGCTGCAGCGCGGTGGCAGCAGCATCAGAATGGAGCACTCCGTGTCCAGCATAGAGACCAACCAGAGAATTGCCCGAGTAGCTAAATGCAGTGGTTGATTGGTTGTTGCTCGAGGCCAGAAGGGTTCTTCGAGCCTCTTCCACGGCATTTATGGCACCGACGGGGCTTGACGAAGTTGGGGTGTCCCACCAACCGAGCTCAAATATTACCTCCTGAGATTCATATTCTTTCGAGGAGGCAGGTCCTTGTACAGCTTGAGCGGCAGGGGAGTTGGAGGATACTGAACAGGCTCGTATAGAACTTGAAGGGTTGTACAAGGAGAATTGAACACGAAGTGTCTGGTTGCAAGCAGCGAGACGACCCAGCTCGTTGTATGTAGCCCATTCTGCCGGTGAAGAGTCACTGCAGTCCCTTGGACATGGTTTTAAAATGCGAGACCAAGCGTCATGAGTAGGGCCTTCATAGCCTTGTGACAAAAATGTAAAGAGAGAAAGCACAAGCGAAAGAAGAACGAATGATTGCGGCATGGCGAGCTCTGGGAGGACCAAGCAGAACGAATGACAATGGTCTGAATGCGATATGAATCAAAACTTGGAGCAGGCGTATGGTTTTATTCTTGAATCTCGGACACCCTCCATAATTCTTTGTCGAAGGGCCAAGGAAGAAGAATGACATTATCGGCCGGTAACAGCAGCGTAACAGATACTATGTAGGCCGACATACCCGAGTTTGTGACTACAGAGAACTGAGCTACTCCCAATAGTGTGAAGAATTAGGCAATCACAGAAGAAGTAAAGTTTCCGAGTGGATACAATAGGGATCCGGACCGGAGGATCAGGGCAGATCGCAATTCCGTTTTCAGGAACCAGACTCGGCAAAATATCCCCTTAAGTCTTAGATCATATAGATTTAGGCGCCGTTAGTAAATAGGGTTCGCCCAGCCTAGCGAGCTAAAGCCACCAGCGTCTGACAAGACCATGGCGCATGCAAGGAATGCCTCTAGCGCCCTATCTTAAACGCAGAGTTTTCTTCGGGGGGCCTGGAGTCGAACCTTGCACCTGCCCACAAAGTACGGAGATTGTCCTGATCCTCCTCGGCTCCCCCCCGTAAACGAGTCAAAACAGTAAACCTCCTGTGACTTTGTGCGCGATGTGACACTGGCCCACATCAGATAGACCCTCGAGGCTCCGAAGCCCAAGGTTCAATCGTATGACTGCCACCGAGAAAGCCCGTACTGCCGCAGAGTTCATATTACAATAACGTAATACAGGTACAGTTGCTCTCGTTTTAATGAGCACTCCTTGGCGGCCATCTGCCAAGAGCACGCGGAAATTTGAGTCCTGATTTCACTCGCATGTCTACTCCACTATGTAGGTAGCTGTCGACATGGTCTGCCCGTTTGGCGACCCCGTAACGGCTAGTATATTAAATGGTGGATGGTAGATAACGGAGTAGGTATACTCTCGATAGGACACTGAGGTAGGTAGTAATAATAATGCACTCTTTGCGGCTCGTCTCCCTATACAGCTGAGGCGAGTACCTACACCAGTAGCAGCCAGGGATCCGAAACACCACAAATCGGAGCAATTCTGCAGGGGCTCGATTCCACGTTCTCGCAGCACCGGCAGGTGGGATCTTCTACTTTTGATCATATACCCTGGTCTTCGTGCGCTCGGATTTCCCTCGTTTATGTGTGATTTTGGTGGCCCAGTACCTAATATCCCCGTAGCGTGTTTCCACGTCTCGGAAAATACTAGTCCTTAGGAGTAGGTAGGAACCCCACCGAATCAAACCCAATTTCGGCTGAATTACAATAATATAATATCGGAAGTACTGTATCTACGTAAAAATTACTTGGAGGGACCAGGCCTGGGTATTTTTACCCAGAATATGAGGATTGGTAGGTAGGTGGCCATGCCCCCGCTGTTTTTCTTCCACGCGCTTCCTAGATAGACCGTCTTCCTTTCAAATCAAAGAATGCTTCAGCACTCACAATAGCATCCAGCAGTATTGTCCTCTCCCAAGATTCAGCCATCGCCTGCCTGAAGGGTCCATCTAGTTACTAGGAATCTGTATTGACGGAAAGGTGCAGTGTTGGTAGTGGAGGATTCTGAAGGTTGGAGAATTATTCTACTTAGTTATAGGTAGTAGGTATTTCGTAATCACAGGCCTAGGTAGTATAAGTACCCTCCTTTCTTCCTCCACCTCATTTAGTCTTTCTTTTCTTCATTCATTCAAGAATTTGAAGTCCATAGTGGCTCATATTCAATTGATTAACTTTCTTCCGAATTCCATTGTCGGCACAAACATGGCTACCCGTCTACTCTGTGGTATTCTTTTTGCATTTGCACTTTTATTCCTCTGCCAGGGGAGTCCTGCCTCTCAAGCACTACATGCATATTCGGTCGATGACCACTCCTTTCCTGAGAATGGAACCCTCTCAGTGGATCTCCGAGAAGATGACCTTGCGGGGAACCTACTTCATAGTCTATCGCGGAGGGCCAATGCCAGGACTGTGGCAGAAGGTGTTCAAAAGGCAGAAACGCAATTGATATGTGCTTTTGGATCCCCCAATAAACCCGACCAAGCCAACTTCAAGGAAGAAGATCTAGAAACATATTATTCGAGCGTCAATTACTACGACACAAATTGGGATGTGCCACCAGATGGGCTCTCTCTTAGCGGTAAAACGCTTTCGACTGCAATGCAGGCTTTGAATATTCCAACGAAGATTGGAGACCACGGGCTGGAACAGTTCCACTACCAGCAGGATCGGGGATTTATGTTTGAGGGCCATAACTATGAGGTGAGTTATCTATCAATATTATTCATGTGACTAGAAACGTATTAAACATCTGACATGCGTTTCTGGCCCAGGATGGAACGGATGGATTCTGGAAGGGTGCGATGAGTGTCGAGAGAGGCTTCATCGCAGCAGAAGACAACCGAAGCCCTAAGAAGAGAGCAGGTGCCCCTCATCCACCCCTTTACAAGCAGTCGGATGTCTACTTTCTTGAATGGCAGAGACAAGCGGCTGGAAGTAAAAAGGTCAAGAATATCAGGTATTTCCTTCGGTATCATATTGAAAATGAGGATACTTTGGCTATCATCAGCGAGATAACGAATGGATATACAACTCTTACGGAATGGCCAGGAACTGAATTCGCCATTTACAAACAGGGGAGACGCGGATTTAGAAGTACTGACGAAGGAAAGGCACTTTTGGGCTCTCCTAATGGGATGGGGGTCGGCCATTTCCTTCTTACGAATAGGAAGGTGCTGGGTAGAAGGGTTCCAGATACAGTGAGAATCTGGAAGACCCAGGAGGGTGTGAACGAAGATATTCGTTGGGTTCATATGATGTTTCATATTGTTGCTTACAAGGGTACCGTTGCCTGAATAGTACACCCACATAATAATAGGAGATGCACTTTGTCGTCATAAATAGAGTCCAATTAGGATAAATTGAACCTGACAGCCGACTGATAATGGGCCAGTAAATGTATCAGAGTAACATAATTCATGACCGATCCCTAGCTTTGAGATGAAGACGTCTCCAGGATGATAGGAATTAGACATATTTCATATCTGGACTATTGCGGTGGACCTTCGTGACCGAGTGCTGAGCGCCACAGTAGGCTACACTACTAGATTCCATGATTACAAAGACGCACAGTGCTATTGGAAATATTACTGAAGTAGGGAGCAAGAATCTTAGTAGTATTTATCAATCACGGAACATGCTCTACTCAATAATCGTTGCGCTGCGTTCAAATAGGAACTTCTATCGTGTAAGTGCTAACCACGGTGTCTCACAATCAACGGATATTTTCTGTGTCTTACCACCTGGGCCCCTAGATAGCACAGGGAGATAGGCTCCGTCCGGGGTTGGTATTACCTCACCAGCCCTCCGAGGGAGTCCTGCAAATAGCCCAATGCGGTACATGCGCCAAGCGTCCCAGACAACCACTCCCAGCCTTCGCCATGGCTTAAAATTCAAAAAGCCGGGAGAGGATGGTAAGCGCCCAATACTGGCTAGTGAGCTTGCGTGCTCAAACATCCCTCTCTGTCTCGGTAACCCTAGGCGGGACTCTGTGCCTAGAGACCAGGCTTTTGCTGCCTCCGTTTCAGGAGGAGGCAGTGGTGGATTCCAAATTGGGGAGGATCTGGTTATATCTCGTCCGGGAGGCAGGTCAAATGACTGGAAAAATGGAAGTGGCGTTTCATCCAAGAAAGTCCAGGCTGCCCTCGAGGACTCTTCACCTTCTGGGTCCTGGGTTAGATGTCTCTCCTGGTGCTGGAAGGGATAATGCCCGTATATTGGGCTTAGGCCGATATCAGAGAGCAGGGCGGCGGTGGTCCACATTTTTTCGGCTCTTCTAAAATATGTGTCGTTCCAGTTATTGTAGGCATCTAAGCCATCCATCGATGTTTCATCCCAATGCCAACGCTCTGTTGCTGCTTGACGGAGACAGGCATAGTGCTGAAGGTGCCAGAGGGAGGAATATACACGGTATTCTTCCGTGAACGAAAATGGCTCGAGGGCTATTTTTACGCGATCAGAGGCTGAAATGTTACCAGCATCGATCCCATTTATAGCTGAGACAAAGTTGCGTTGAACCAGGGTGAGGCAAGCGCAAGCTAGCCTTTGTGTTCGTGCGGCTAGGTGGAGCATGAAGATTGCGAGTTTTTCCGTATACTCAATAGGAGGCATTTCCTTGCATCTCTGTTGATAGTCGGCGAGACTCGGGAATTGAGCCGAGAATATTTGGATGAGGCTGATATTGTGGCACATATTTTGGATCTCTGGGAGGCTTGTAATCGGGTCACATAATATCAAATCGCGGATAATAGTAGGCTGGGCCCGAAAGACAGCATTAACTCGATGCGACGCGGTAACAAGGCTTTCCACCGCCGAGAAATCGGCACTGTAGACGAGAATTTTTGCCAAGATCTCGGGGGGTAGTTGCGTGAAGGGGTCCATGGTTGGAAACGTAGCAGGACTGGAGGTGAATTTTCAAGAAACAGGGTCCTTGGGATCCTTGGGGTTATTTATTAGTACTTTGGGATAGCTCGTTGGTTACGTAATACCGCACAGTAACTGATGAGGAATGATTGCACGTGATGCACTAGTAATGCCTTCGCCGACTTTGTAGCGATGAAATTTCAACCAAGTTTCCATGTATCACAGAGTACGTGGGGATTCGAATAACTTGTTGTATTAATGAATACTGCATTTTGTAAAATATACGAGAGGAAGACACTTTTTTTAGAGACCACATACTCCACTTTTTAATAATCGTATCCGTATGCCATCTGATTTAAATATATTTCTAAGCGGAATGCCGATGCAGGTGTGATATCACTAACGAATTGACTGATTCTCTTGAACTATCTGCAAGGTGGAGAGTACGGTTCCTTTTTATGTTGAATTGTTTTAGGAAAATTCACGACCGAGTTGAACCACGTCAGTCGACATCTCGTGATTGAGATCAGGTGAAAAATCTCATAAAAAGGGGTTTCCGTTGTTGTGCCCTATTTGATTTGGCCCTTTCTAGAATATGTAGATATCTTATGGTTTCTCTATAGTTGCCAATACTGGGCGCGACTGTTCCTCGTGAGTATTGATCGCCATGCCCAATTGGGCAGTGGATATCACGGGATGTCCCAAAGGGGTAATAATAACCCGAACCACGCCATGGCTCTGCTTGGTTGTAGTGGTCTCCAATTGCATATATTTTTCACGGGTAGAATAGATCTGCCTGTGGCTGTTATGCTAACCTGTAAGTAAACATGCAGGTGCTCCTACTAAATCATAGGATGTCCTAAATAGGTACTGTCCAACCCTTCGCAGCATCCTTATAAACAGTTCATATCTAGTCGAACGTCGGACCGGGTTGATCCCTGGGTTATTCATGAATGTGCTAAAAGTCGCGCTTAATGGGATGTTACCATGGTAGTCAAGGAACGGTACAGCTTGGGGTAGAGCTGTTTAGATTATCTTCTATGTCAAAACTTCGGAAAATTGACTGCCTATTTGGGAAGTCCCAACATAGGGGGATCCAAACGCTGACAAAAGCCCCTGCAAACCTGGCTGTAGCTATATAAACTTTTAGGCTTGTGCTGATGAATCTGGGATGTTGCGGGTGTCGGAATAATCTACCTTTTCTCTAGTACTTTTCTCCTTATACATGCGTCTTATTTGTTCAATTGAGTCAACACATTTCAATATATTGAATACTCGGCCAACCCTACTATAGATTCTAATGCTGAAGGCCAAAACCTGTCAAAATGAATCTCACAGACAGAAATAACTCTCAGGTGGGCCATCAGGTACTGTTTCTCTTCAAAATTCTAACAGACAACTGTGCCTTCAGACCGTCTCCAACCAACACCCGATGGATGAGCAAAGTACGATATGCGACCGGGGGAACACAATAGATGTCGAAAAAACCACCAATTCTGCTACAAGCAAAGGTGAAAAGGAGGACCTCCCAAATCCCAACGAGGTAGACTGGGATGCACCAAATGACCCCCAAAACCCTCGCAATTGGCCTTCGTGGTATAGAAGTATGCTTGTTGCTACAATAACCTTTGTCGTGTTTTCAACGTCAGGCTCACTCAACGAAGCATCTTTCATCTCTTCACTCTGACTTTAGTTTCAGATCCATTGCTTCGTCAGCAATCGCACCAGCGGTTCCTCAGATCATGAAGGAATTTAATTCCAGTAACAACGTGGTCGGAACTCTCATAGTTACGATTGAGGTTTGTTGTCAGATTCTTTTCCACCTACAGAGCATTGACCTTAATCAATGCATTGCAGCTTCTGGGCACTGGTGTTGGGCCAATCCTTATGGGTCCACTGTCTGAAGTCGTTGGCCGTCGCATAATCTACAACTGCGCAAACGTCGGATTCAGTGCCTTCTCTCTGGGCTGTGCCTTGACACCTTCCCTGCCGGGTTTGGTGATCATGCGCTTCCTTCAGGGCTGTTCAGCTTCTTGCTCCCTGAATAATGCTGGAGGAACGATATCCGATTTAGTAGCCATACATCGGAGAGGCTTCGCTATGTCCATGTATTCAGCGGGATTCTTGCTCGGTCCCGCCGTCGGCCCAATTGCCGGTGCGTATCTGGCGGCGGCAGCTGGATGGAGATGGGTCTTCTGGCTGTTGCTCATTTTTGTAGGTTTATCTTAACTTGGCTTTGCAGCATCAGATGCTAATATCGGCAGAATGGGTCGATGGGAATAATCTGTGCCCTGACGTATAAAGAGACATATGCGCCTGTTCTCCTTGAGCAAAAGGCAAAAATGTTGAGAAAAGAGACGGGGAATAAAACACTATATGCGAAAGGCGCACGCCAGATACCTGTGAGCCATGTTCTCAAGAGAGCTATACAGCGCCCTGTCAAGATGTTCCTCTTCTGCCCTGTGGTCATTGGCCTTGCTATTTATAACGCCGTGGTGTATGGGTTTACTTATCTTCTGTTCTCTACGTTTTCTATCGTCTTTGAAGGCCAATATACTTTCAATGATGGCTCTCTTGGGCTTGTCTATCTTGGTCTAGCGATAGGATTCTTGATTTCGTTGAGCATTGCCAGTTATGCGAACGATAAAACCCACCAAAGGCTTACACAGAAACATGGAGAGGCTAAGCCAGAGTAAGTTTAAGCAACAAGTCTGGAGTTTAACAGGAAACTAAGGTTCTTCATTCTAGGTACCGCCTGGAGTCCTTGTTATACGGTGCCATCGCGATCCCCATTGGCCTTGTTATATATGGTTGGACATGCCAAGAGAATGTCCATCCAGCTGTCCCGATTGTGGCTACCGGTATTGTTGGTTTTGGAGTCATGTTCACATTTGTATTTTCTCAATATTTCAATTGTTAAGGATCCAGGCTAACCTTCCACAGATTCCATTCAATGTCTACATGATTGATGCCTACACAACCTATGCAGCCAGTGCCATTGCGGCCGGCAACATCCTGCGAAGCCTGACAGCTGCCCTTCTGCCTTTGGTCGGAGTCCCCCTGTATAATAAACTTGGGTATGGCTGGGGTAATACTATTCTTGCCTTCATATCCTTGGGACTGGGAGTCATGTTTCTCATTTTTCGCAAGTATGGGGAGTATCTGCGGAAAAGGTACACAGTTCAATTTGACTGAATACTTCCGGTTTGAATCGGTATTATTACACTATAGACCTGGAAAACCCATCAAATAGTATCATCTAAGTAGTATCATGCAACTATCTGTCTGCTTATACGGAAACCCAATAGAACCTTTATCATCTGAGGTTTCCAGTACTCCATTCCCTAATAATAGTTTGTAGTTTATGTCGTAAAATCATGTCTCTGTAATGATGATTAAATCTCACCTAGATGGGTCCCTTTCGCCAAAAAAATCCGTAATCAAGCGAAAAAGTTTCTTAAAGCTTGCAGTCGCTTCTCGTACATAGTTTAAATTGAGCTGGTTCAAACAGGCGGGGGACCGACCCATGTGTTTCACCCCAGGCTCGCTCTGCGCCGCAGACATATCCTGTGCCAGAGAATTCACAGAGTCCAAAAGCTCGTTAGCCTGGTTGACGAGGTCGAGAACCAACGTTCGCTTCAACGAAGCGTCGTCAGTAACCGACACACAGTAGTTGCCGATTCCCACCTTCACGGTGCCGTGGAAGCCAGACTTGGCAATATAGTCGAAGCAGGCAGCTGTCTGCTCAAAGACAGTCATTATGCAGACCAGGTCAACGGGTCCGATGTAACAGCCACAGTGTGTGGACTCCTGACAGCTCCTGATCACATCGCCTGTGACCTTGAACATCTTGTCTAGCTGCGGCTTAGGGAGCTCTTGGATGGCAGCTTCGAGGTCGGGAATATGCGCCATCATGTTGGCGCGACACTGGCAGTTATATGACGGGCGCAGCCTTGAAGATGTCCCTGAAGAATCTGCTGTTACCTGCCCGGCTGAATAGTTGTGTTCTATGCTTGGGGTGCCGACCGCCTCATTTGCAGATTGCAAATAGCCAACTCCATCCTGGTTGGTATCCACAGTTGCCTAGAAACTTCATGTTAGCAACGAATGATTGAAACTCTTCCCTCTGTGGTGACTCACATCAAGACCGAGATCACAGCTGGGAAATACCCAATCAAATTCCTCCAGGGCATGGTTAAACGTTTCCACCCCCCACTGTTCCAGTCCATTATCTGTCTGTCGAAAAGGCATCATTTCCGGACCAGTTTCAGAGACAGCAAATGGATTGTTGGAAATGTCGACCGACATCGGATCGGACTGCATTTGGCTCATAGACGTTGCTTGATTCCCAGTACTTGTGCTTGTATTACTGACTCCATGTTCCGGTTCAGTATGTGCATTCACGGGTGGGTTATATGAACAGCGCAAGCCACGCTTCTTACATCGCTCGCAATCTCGTTGACCATTACACTTGATCTTAGCAGAGCGACACGCCTCGCACGCCGTCATCGGTCGGCGAATCAGTGTTTTCGAGGACTGCCCTTCAACAGGCTGCCAGTTTAAAACCATGGTGCCTGGAATCTGTTTCTTTCGTGACTGAGACGACATGGCGTTGGCTGGGTTGGCTGTGATAACGGCTGATGGGGTGGGTACTGTATACTCCTGGTTTCCAAAGTAATGCCCAGCACTTCAAGGATCCATGCAGTTGTCCAGATCGTAGCTTGGCCTGGTGGGGTGAGGAACCAACGGACCATCAGCGTATCAGGTCAATCCTCTGGAGAGAGACTACGAGAGAGTCGGAGAGAAACAAGTGGGGGACGTTAAAGTGGGTTCACCACTTCCGCCTGAGGCATAAAGTCTGCCTGAGGCCTTAATGCCAAGACTTGATGCCTTAGGCAGTAGATCTGTGACATCGCGAAGGCATCAAAATGAAGTTCAAGCTGGATTAGAACGAAAGGATCCATTCGGGACCATGGAATATGCAGTGGAAATATATAATGTCACAGCAAAAGACAGGGAGGGAAATATTTCAAATTCATGGAAGAATGAAACAGTGAGAATTTTTGTATGGGGATAATCACTCAAACATATAGAAGTACAAAATTGCTGTCATAAACTTCCTCACAAAAGATTAACGTACCCCAAAGCTACCTCAATATGTGTCCTGGTAGCTCCACCTATCTCTTCCTCCCACGGGAATCCTCATGAGCAAGCGTAACATCCGTTGTCACCATAATACCATCCCCATGCCCATCCTTCCCTCCAATTCCAGACTCTGGATCCACAATCCGCTCCTGACTCTCCCCAGATGATTCTCTCCTCTTCCTTCCCAGCGAGCTCGACAGCTCGTACGGATGGGTCTCGCCACTAGTAGTCCCAAACCCACCGCTCTTCCTCTTCCCACTAAACATTGTGCTCCTGGCCCTCGACCTATCGCCATTCCCCCGGCTGCTCTCATATCCATATCCGTACTCGTAACTCCCGGCGGATCCATACGGCCGAAACCATCCCCACTTTGTAAATAACGGCTTGATTCCCGGCGCGCAGACGATGATGACGGAGACTAGTGCTTCGCGGGATGCCCATCCCAGGGCGGTAGAGAGCGTGGTGATGTCTTTGACGGAGTAGTAGGCGCGCAAGAAAGCTGCGATCATGACGAAGATGCCGGAGGAGAAGAGGACGCAGAGGAATACTTTCTGGGCTGTGGGTATACGGGCGGCGATGACAAGGGGGATCGGAACGCTCATGACGCCGAGGTCGGTTCTGTATGAAACCATCGTTCAGTGGGGAGAAGGAGTAGGAGGCAGAGGCTGACTGATCACATACACGATGCTAAGTGTTTCGATAACGATGTAGTTCAAGGGGCGGAGGGTGCAGTTGTCTATGTATTTCATATGAGCGTTAGCTTATTTATCACTGGTGTGTAAGTGGGGGAGGGTGGGTGCAGCAAACCTCCAGCATAAGGCTTTATTTGCCATGACTTGTGCACCGGATAGCAGATAAATAAATGGAAAAATAAGGATGCAAAGAAGGTGCAAAGGCAAGCAACGCCTACAATCTGGGCAAGGCGGTGTTGCCACAGACCCATTCTGTGTTCAGCATCATAAATCAGTACAGATGCAGACTTATAGCAGTTCAATGGGGAGGAAGTACGTTAGTCGGGAATACAGAAACATAAGCACTCCTTTGAAAGACCACACCATGAAGATGTAAGAAAGCCAAGCGACGAAGGCATATATCGAGCCCTTTCGAAGAATGGCTACTTCGTCGTCCGGCACCTCCATGGCGGTCTCTTCGGTCAGACCAATGTTAGATCCGTAAACATCTGTTGATAACAAGATCAGATTGCAGCTCCCGCGCTTTCTTCGCTTATGGGCATACCTGTGCAGTAATATAAAAAGATGGTGTGGAATGTCCAGAAAACCTGCATCCAGAGTTAGACTATCTACCATAATGACGACCTATTGATTAGCCCCACAGCAGAGCAATGTTCATACCGATGCAAGCCCCAGGCAAACATCATCCCAGGAGAAATGAGCCTTCCCTACCGACCATCGTGCGTAGATGCGAAAAGCCACAATGACAAGCCCGATGGCCCATTCGGCAAACAGCTCCGCGGAGCCATTATAGCCCATGGCGTATCTTTTCTTTGGGGGGAATAAATTGAAAAATTTTCAATCAGACGACGATATAGGCTGAAGCATCACATTGGCAAAATTCGATGAGAGCAAGTGGTATCTGCGTTTGCCATTATGGAAGTATTTCTTGAGCGGCAGCGGAAGGAAGGAAGAAAAAGGGAATGAAACAAGGGAATGTGCTTTCTTAAGCCCCCAACCAAATACCGAATACAGTAGCGACTACGACATCGGCCCTGAATGCCGGAGTAAACTAGAGCGCAAATCTGACGATCGATTTGCTTTCTTCCCTGGGTCGATTGCCAAGCCACCATGCACTCCGGGGTTCAGTACAAAACCATTGAATCTGTGACTTCTCGATCGTATTTTGGCAGTGGACCCTGAGCTGGAATCATGGGACCCGCTAGTCCCTCGAGTTTTCATAACTAAACCACTAGAAGAAGGCTAGGTTAATTAGCTCCAAAATTATGCCTCGGATACAAGGCATACCAAGAAGAGGTGGACTGAGATTTGGAATGCAAGCCTTTGGAGCTGGGGCCCAGGTTCATCGGACATTCGATCTCTAGAAGCGGAGTTGATCGTTACGAGCAGCCAAATGGCACCTGCATATCCATACTTCATAGTTAAGTATAATACAGAGTACAGAGCAAGTCACTCTGTGACTGGTTACTTGATTAGTGAGCCAGGGAAAGTCAGTGCTTTCTTTAAGAAAAAAAATTTTCGCACTCATCTTCCTATGCAGCTTCTAATGCAAGGTAGACGAGGATTACATTCCTACCTTAACCCCAATCCTGCGAAGTCTATCCTAGTCCCTACTCCGTAGACCACTGATGAACAGATTGAACGTCAAATGCTATCTGGCTGCAGCAAAAAGGGGTGAGTCAAGAGAGGGAAAATCCAAGACCCCATGATGCACATCCGTGGAGCATAAAGTTAACATGTCAAACTTCGCCCCTACAAAGGCATTCCGTACGAGTCAACACGAGCCCTTGAACCCACGAGAGTAAATAGCACGATGGGCGGGAGTCGGCTGGCCGGCCGTGGCGCCGTTCCGTTTCTTAGCGGCTTGCCCTAACTTCCATCGTCCCAAACAACATCAAACCATCTGACGGCTGGACCCGGTCGCCAGGCAAATTCGAAAAACTTTGGATGGGTATTCCCTGTTTTGCTACTCTATAGGGATCATGGTATCCACTAGGATCAAATGATCTTCACCCCTTGGTTTGGACCTTGGGAGAAACAGGCTTGCTGTCACTCGGTCTCTCTGTATTCCGTAGATATCCATAGATTAATTGATTAGTTAGTAATAAGTATCGCAGATATAGTCTGTTATCAGAGAATCTTTTTTAATAATCCTCAAATCGTCCATGTTCAAAAGACCGATAATTAAGGGCCAGTTGGAATACCCAGCCGTCCACTCACCCGAGACTGCTCCTCGGAAATAGTGTTGATTGTAACACATAGTACCCATCGCCTAACCTTAACAATGGGCGGCACAGGAGTCTCCTTCTCCCCTTACGAGGATCGCAAATGAGCGGATGCTACTATAGCCCGTAGTCCGTGGCACTACATTTAGCGGCTCCGCACTCTGGAGAATGTGGGCCGTTGTCGTCCATCAGTCACCAACCAAATGGCCAAAACGCATTATATAACTTCGAATGTGTAATAACTAGGAAGGGTTCACATGCAAGACTTTACGGAACCGGAAATGGCGAGCCCCTGCCAAATCTGCTCGCGTTAGCCCGTTGGCCTAGCACCTCAAATTTACGGATATTAAGCCTCCCTTGTGTTAATAGAGGACCCGCAAGGGGCGGCCAGGGTTGACAGCTAGCTTGGTGAAACCTAATTGAATTTTACTGCCTGGCTGGTCCCTTGCGCTTCCGACTTTTCTCCTGAGTCCTGACCTTGTGCCCACTTCCTACTGGGAATCCATATCGGAATTTAGGGCGATCTCGAGATACGGCATATCTAATTACATACTATGCTGACAATAAGACAATGCTATATAACGGAGATCCACCCCTTTCTACCCAGGACCGAGCAGGGTCCAGTGTTCTCTCCCAAAATGATCTTCCCTAGAGTGGGGCGTGCGATTCATCCTTCACGAGGGGAGGACGCGTTGATTTCTTCGTTAGGGCGAAGAATAGACCGTCGAAAGCTAAATTAGGTAACGCTCTATCGAGTGCCCCATTCCAGCTAGGGACCACTACTGCGTACGGATTACGCCACGATAAAGTGGGATGGATGTTCACCATGTCATATATCCCCGCCTCGTCCCTTCACTCGATTCAGTCTTGTTTCGTAGTGGCCTTCTCTACAGACAAACACGATGGATCTCGCCCTCATAAATAATCTACTCTCGGAGGCTAAGGCCTCCATTAAAGATTTCCAGTCCAATGGCGTCGAAGACACTCGCATTGAAGCACATGAAAAAGTGTTACGGCTGGCGCGTGCACTAGAGAAACCCAGAGATGCTATTTTGAAGTTGTCATTTTCTGTGAGTGTCGCATGGCCTGCTTTCAATGAAATGTTCTGACCGCGAACGCCGTTAGCCTACCATCCTGATGGCCGTCAAGGTGGCCCACGATATGAGTCTATTCCCAGTACTCAACAAGTCAACAGTTCCGGTATCTGTGGAAGAGCTGGCCGCTGCCAAACCCGCGGATCCATTACTAGTGGGTAAGTCGGCCAGCTTCATCTGAGGGATCAGGAGGTCATGAAGGTCAGCAGCTTACTTTCAACAGAGCGAATCATGCGCCTCCTGGTCTCGAACGGCTTCGCCGAAGAACCCGAACCCTGCAAATACCTTCCGACTCCTCTATCCGAAGAAATGACTCGACGAACCTCGATCGGAGTCGTAGAGTCTTTGTATGATGCTCTCCCGATTACTACCAACCATCCGGACACATATTAACAAAACCAATTCCCAGGTTCCTGGAGTTCCTCCCCTCCATCCAAAAGACCCCCGAATACCTCCAAGCCACTGGTTGGCGTAACCCCGAAGACCCGATGTATGCGCCTCTTCAATACACAAACAATATCAAAGAAGACGGATTTTCGTGGCTATGCAAAGATACCGCTGCGCTCTCCCGCTTCAACAGTTTCATGGAAGGACAGCGCGCCAACCGTCCCTTCTGGGGCGACTGGTTCCCCGTCCGCGATGTGATCCTCAACGCACCCGGCTTGAACTCCGACCGTCCTCTTCTTGTGGATATTGGTGGTGGCCGCGGGCATGACTTGCTGGATTTCAAGGCCCGATTCCCAGATGCCCAGGGGAAATTGGTTCTTGAGGACTTGCCGTCGGTGATTGACGAAGTGCGACAAGCGAATGACCTGGAGAAGGCGGGGATTGAGACGGTCAAGTATGACTTCTTCGGTGAAATTCAGCCGGTTCATGGTATGCTTCCTCACATTCTACATCTTCGAATATATGGGCTCATCGTGATGGATCTGCAGGTGCCCGCGTCTACTACTTCAAATATGTGCTTCACGACTGGTCCGACGAAAAAGCCCATATTATCTTCGACCATTTGAAGCAGGCTATGATTCCCGGGTACTCCAAGGTCTTGATTGAGGAGTATATTCTTCCTGACCGGAACGCACGCGCGGTCAACGGGATGACGGACATGGCCGTTATGGTATTCTGTTCTGGTCTGGAGCGAACACGTCAAAGGTGGTTGAACCTACTCGAATCCGTGGGTCTCCGAGTCAATAAATTTTGGACGCGTGGGGGTGATGCGCTGGGAATCATCGAGGCTGAGATTCCGGAGAAAGATTAACCAGACGAAGCATACTAAGATCGAACTTGCATGACTTGAAGGAACATGGGCACATACGAAAGTTGCGAGACAGTTTTAGAGCACGGTAGTGGCCAAAGTGCAAGGAAACGCTCCAGCGTCGCGAAACCCGAACAAGAATATAAACCGGACGAGGGCAAATAGAATTGAATAGAGTTAAATATGTATTTGCATAATATACCTACAACCACGATAGCTATCTAACAAACAAGCCGGTAAATGGGGCATTATACAGTAAGTTGCTTCTTCTTCCACATGAAAGCCGAGGAAACCACCTGGCCACCAGCGAATGCCGTCAGGATCTTCATCTGGAGATTATAACTGCCCGAATACGCCATGCGGACTGACTCCTGGGTGGATAACGGGAAGTTTTTCAAGGCATCAGTCGAACTCAGTATCTGATGCACTTCTGTGGGGCTCAGCAGATGCGAGAGATGCGACCTCAGATAGCCCTGCGACGCGGCGGTGACAATAGCGAGACATATAGCACCCCCCATGACGCGGAATTGGGTGATAGCACCCATCGCCACGGCTGGTAGACAAGTTAACGTTCTGTATTGCAGGTCTGGAACACGACGTAATAATGTGACATACCCTTATCGCGCCCCTCGACCGTAAACGGGGTCATCAGAGCCAGTAGAGTGATGTTGATGCCGCACCCGAATCCAGCAAGGACCTGATATCCATACTGCGCAGCGGAGATGTGTACGGACTCGGAAAGTGTACCAAGCAAGATGTAGGCAACTACCTGGATCAAGGAAGCCACGAGGACAAAATACACCAATGGTAGCTTGAACACCATCGCCAGAACAGGCGCTAGAACAGACCCCACGGGTGCAGCCACGGTGAAGGGAATGAATCGGATGCCTGCCTGTAGAGGAGAAAGCCTGTTGACAAATTGGAACCGTTGCGGAAGTTGAAAAATGGCCACAAACCAAGTCCCTCCCAAACATATTGCATTTCTGCTGTATGTCAGCGGTGCAATGCAAGAGGGAATAAGTGTTGGGGATGGCCGTACAGTAGCATTCCCATCCACACGCGACTCTGCACAAACCGCCATGGGAAAACGGGCTCCACAGGTCCCGTTGATAGGGTCACTCGTCTCTCCCAAAGGAGAAAGGCAATCCATGCTAGGCCGGAAATGACTAGCATGACGATGGTGAAAGCTGATCGCCAAGCGAACTCCCGGTCAGCTTCTTCCAACGGCGCGACGAGACATAGGGTCGCGATCAGAAGTAAGCAGGACCCTAGCAGGTCGACCTTCCGGAACGCATCAGCTAAGGATTGTCGGATGGAGAAATAATTTACATTCTTTGGCTGGTTGTGATAAGGGAAGTGGTTGGGCAAGGCTAGTATCAGCACAAGGCCAGCCAGAGCGGCAGGAGGAACACTTGGCCCTGCGTTTAGCCAAGAGAAAGCTTAGAGTACCTGAAAGAAAATAACTTACTTCAAGAGAAAGACCCACCGCCAGGCAGATTCCGAGATAGCTCCTCCAAGAATAGGTCCAATCAATAGCGAGATTGCATAGAACACGGACATACCGCTGGTGTACGAGGCATATTTCTCTGGAGGCACGAGTTCTAGAACGACAGCGGCACAAAGCGAATAGTTGCCAGCCCCTCCTACACCCTGGAATACCCGCATGACGATACTAAAGTGTGTCAGCCTGAAACCCCTGCTAGGGTAAGATTATTAATGCGACATACAGTTGCTCGATGGTCTGCGAGCCGCCGCACGCCCCCGAAAACACGATGAAGATCAGCACTGCAGCCAGGAGGCATGATTTGCGACCGAAGATGTCGCTGAGTTTTGCTGAAATTACCAACATCCCTTTTGCCGCTGGCGTCAGCTCTCCGATGACCTCTCTCTGCCAGGAATGACCCAGATAACTCACCCACATAGCCAAGCATGTACGAGGCTATGATCCAGTACACTTTGTCATGCCCCCCAATGTCGCTCGTAATGCTCACGATGGAAGTTACTACAATGGGGATCTCGAGATTGGTGAGGAAAAGGCACACGCATAACCTAATCAGTTAGCAGGATCCAGACGAAACCCAGTAAGAGGACAAGCTCACGCCGCTGTAACAAGATGCAGCCGAGGCCCCGTCATGTATTGAATTGGAGATTCTGACTGGATTTGGGCCATTTCGGCGTCGAGAGCCACCCCGTTGGGTTCGGTCTCAACCTTGGACTCGACATTGGTGTCTCTGCCGTCAGCCATCCTGTGTGGTACCCGGTGGAGTCAGATTGTGCTTATGTTCGGCACAGACAGCTGGAATTGAAGAAACGGTTTTAAATATCCATGCGACGGACAGGAGCCTCATGTCTATCTCCTTGGGCCAGATGGTCCTGAGTGAAAGCTGAAATGCATGTTTTCGCTCTAGATTAGCCCGCGTGGTGCTCCATTCTGCATGGGAATCCAAGGACGAAAGACGTTTAGCGTCGATTTCTACTCATAGGGGCGAAGCCTCGAGGAGGTCATGCTGGATTAGGGCATCCAATCAATACTATGCAGCCATTGGCAGTAGTCTACTGCACCATCAGTCCGGAATCATTCCGGCTGCCACAGAGACCTTGTGTTGGCCCCGAGTTTAGGAAGGGGGCGCAGCGATGCAAATGTTCGGCTAGGGTCAACTTATTAGCACGGTTATAATGTCTGTATACTGCTACTAATAGTTCGAACCTTCAAGTCGTGACCACTTGCAGATATGGGGCCCCACAAGTCTCCGGAAGAGCTTCTCGCGATGCCGGCCGGCACACCGCCACCTGAAGTGCAGTCGAACCTGGTGAACCCGCCCAATTTCAGACCCCTGGGTGCGGTGGTGCTTCTGTTTTTCTGGATTGCGGCCTCGATTATGCTCTTGTTACGCATATGCATGAAGATACTGATCTCCCAATGGAGAGAGAGACTGACAAACAGTAGACTCGATCATTCTAGCATGGGTATAAAGAGTCAACCGTACAATATGGCTCGTTCCTATGCTAACCAGCTCAAGGCTATTTTAATGGGCTATTTCGCACCGGCATGGCTGGTATCTTGTGTTGCCCCGGTCCTTGATCAATGCAATATTAGCCCGAAGAATTTTATGGCGCTATTATATGCATGCCTTCCTCCATGGACCGGAAAGGCCACATATCTGATTCATGCACAGTACTTCCACGTCGCCTCCATCATGTACAACTGCTGCATCTCCTTCATCAAGTTGGCCATCCTCCTCCAAATCCTCGAGGTTTTCGTTCCACTGAAAAAGAACAATTACTTCTTCTGGAGCTGGCACGCGCTCATCTGGATCAGCTTTGTCTTCTACTTCATTAGTACCCTCCTTGAGATATTCTCCTGCCAACCAATGGATAAAGTATGGAATGTTCTCATCAAGGACGGCACATGTCTGGATACAACCAAGTTTAATATAGCCGCCAGCTCAATAAACTTCGCATCGGACGTGGTCATTCTGGTTCTCCCACAATTACGTATCTGGCGTCTCCAGATGCCACTGAATAAAAGGATAGTTGTGTCAGTGGTTTTCATTGTCGGAATCTTGTTAGTTCTCGGCTGCCCAGTTCCTTCACCTTTCCTACATACTGACAATCAGTCATCCTAGTGCCTGCGCCTCCTCTATTGTCCGTCTCGCGTACACGATCTATCTCTATGAAACAGATAATAAATCATACTACAGCTACATTGCGGGACTCTGGACGCTACTGGAAATGAGTTCTGGGATAATTATCGCCTGTCTGCCGGTGATGCCTCGATTCGTCCGCAGCATCGACCCAACTAACCGTTTATAAGTCTTGGTACGTCGTCGCAGGCATTCTTCTCTACAGTGACAAACGGGAGTCGTTTGCGACCAGGTCAGTCTTACATAGCTAATTTTTATCTGCTTGTTGACTGTATCTCCACCGCTTGAGTGGCAAACAATGCAAATCAACCCCGGAGTACGCACCAGTCTGGGCTTCAAACACTTGCCCTCCCTCTTTGTTAGCGTGGGTGACTCGGAGAGTAGATCTACTCCTTCCTGCATCTTGGGGCCAAGTCAGCATGCAGAACAAAGAAGTGCGGCTGATTCCGCGCAGCCTGTGGTGGCAGAAGAAGGAAAACAAAAAGTGTAAACCCAGGCAATAAATGCGTATTTTAGGGAGGGGAGGATATTACATGGATTCAAGAAAACGGAGGTCGGTGAGAACTAAACTCCAGTGATAGGAGGTGGATGTGTTCTCCTGATGAGGATACTTGGAAGAGATCAGCCAGATTGCTGCTCCCGAGGACCGTGTGATGGGAGGGACGGTAAAGGGCGTGCATGAATGTGTGATCTGTCCTGCATACCAGTGTTTTTTGTTTATCCAGCAGGCCATGCTGATGGTGCGAGTGCGTATGCATAACAACGCCTGAAATGGGGCCATTTCGCTCGAGGATCAAGTAGGTTAGAGATCCGAAACCCTTGCAATGTGCCTAATGAGCTTTCTCTCCGTGCAGGCTCTCCATGTGCCATCAAGAGTTATTGAGATCAGGTAAGACACCGTTAGAATAATGTTGGTTTACCACTTCTGACCTGTTTAGCCCGAAGTTTCCAATTTTTTTATGCAGCAACGGGATTTTTGAGGCCTGTACTTTGTTTCATTTCCTAAAGCATTCCTGCGACTGTTACGGGTATTCGGTCTTTGATGCTATATGAATAGGGAATTCCATTGCCTCTGCTATGTAAGAGAGATACCTTTGCCACATTCTGAACTCGGGAAAGTTCTGACCAGTAGTAAGGCGTCTTTTTGTGGAGAGATTTATCCTCGGTATATGTAGTGTCACAGGGGATCTGCATCTCAACAAAACAAGACCACACAGTCACACTGGCATCAGATAAACCTGAGCCTATTGCCATCGTCGGCCTGTCATGCAAACTATTCCGAGACGTCGATTCTCCAGAGTCATATTGGAAAACGATCGAGCAGCGTCGCTGCGCAATGATCCCATGGCCGGAAGACCGAATGAACTATGAGGCGGTCGCACATCGCGAATCGAAGGTTGGTCTTTCATTAGCTCTCCAACTATTTGTACTGACTGAGGCTTTGTTCAAGGAGCACATTTCATGAACGAGGATCCAGCTCTATTTGATGCGTTGTTTTTTGGAATCGGGGGACCGAAGCCGCGGCCATGAATCCGCAGCACCCTCTCGTGCTGGAGACATCCTATCGCCCACTAGAAAATGGTAAGTCTCTTCATTAACGATGATGATACGGAGGGAGCCATGGGTATAGTACAGGCAGCCTTAATGACAAACCTTCCAATAGCCGGGATTCCAATGGTATCGGCCAACCGCACCAAAACAGCAATATACTGTGGCTGCGTGACAGACGACTACCGAAACATCATCTGTCATGATGGAGAAAATATTCCGAAGTACGCAGCGTTTGGTTCGACTATGAGTACTCTCGTGACCAGGAGAATGTCCCGGTCATGGAGGATATCTCGGAGTTGGAATTCCACGCCATCTTGAAACAGTGCTGTCAGCCTCCCGATGTGTCCGAGACCCATGGCTTCGTAGAAAGCGACCGGGTTCTCGTCGGGCTCGTCTCGCCTGCCCAGCTGCATGCGCAACGCATCGAAGTCCCCATGTGGACGACTGAGCGAGGCCTCTTCCGTGCTCTGCCACAAGGCACATTGGATCAGTTGATGCTACTCTCCCTACGAAGGATCCCCCAATAGCTGTGGCAACCAGTGTAGGGCATAGGCACGCTGGTTTCACTAAGACTGACCCCGGCGAGGCATTGTCCGTGGCCATTAATGGACTGGGTCAGAAGCTTGCGCACGCGTTGGATGCTCCGGTTACGGAGGTTGATACCCAGCGGTCGTTGGTTCTGCAGGGGGTTGACTCATTATTGGCATTGAAGTTGAGACAATGGATCTCGAGACCCTTATAGGCTAGTGTATTGGCACTGGCTATTTCGAGTAGTCCCGGTGTGGAGGATCTGGCGGGTGTAGTCGTGGGAAGAAGCGAGGTCATCCGGAAGGACTAAATCGGAAGACAGGCCTTTTCGAGCATATCAGACAACTGAGGACTTTCTTCTGAACAAATCAAGATTGGGTGCACTATTTATTCCAGTGCTGAATACTTTCACACAGGTCTATACAATTACAGGTTGTGGATAACAAGGCTTCACAGCCGCTCGCCTCTACATGAGATACCTATTGATCGCGGTTGAGTGGAAATTCAATGTTGCTTGGGAAGAGATCCATAGTTCATTCGCATTGAATTAGTAGAGCTTAGAACTTCAGGGACTAGCCCAATATTCACAACCCTTTCTGCTGCTATTCTTAGCAATACCACGAGTCTTATAATTACGGTAGACTTATATGAGAGAAAGCAGATTCTAAGGGTGCATGTGGTCAGTAACAAGAGGTATATGCAGGAAGCGACTGTTATAAAGGTACTATATACACAAGCTCAACAGCAAAAGAATCAACCAGCAACTCCCACGTCCCAAATCTATTTGCACTGGTCATCATTACCAGGCCCGCCGTCTACACAGCCATTCGGGCAGTCCTTTGTGATTGTAATGTCTCCATTATCGCCGCCGTCGCAGTGGTAGAGGAAGTTATCGTAGTTCCAGTTTGCATGATTCTTGCCATAATCGTCCATGGCCTGTAGGATTTGCTGGTGGTAGTTACCTGTATATAGTATGTTAATTCAATTTATACCAGAGATACAGTATGGGTTGAACTACCATTTTTCAGGAGCGTCAGAGCACAGTAGTCATATCCCTCATTGCAGTTTTTCGCAACGGCCGTGGATGCAAGCGCAGCAAGGGTGGTGGGTAGGATGAACTTCATAGTGGGAATTGATTCTTGGATGAGGATTTGGTGGGACAATTGGACATGAGAATCGTCGGGCTCTTCTTATAGACCCTCTAAAAGATGGCGCTGACTGATTTCAGCCGTTCACATGTGTGGGCAGTGCGCAAAATTACGAGGCTATTCGAACCGGTGCCATTTCGCAAATTACCGCCGCGTATGGATCCGTTCGATATTTTGCAGTACATCGCAATTACCCGTTTAGGGGGTGCGGGTATCCAGAAACTAGCTATCCAAGGTATCCATGAATCCGGATTCCGGCATCGTCGATCAGCGATGAGCCCTTGGAGCCGCCCCCACGCTCCGCCCCCCATCCTGCACCAAGACGGGGCTCGTTGCATACGTATGCACCCCTGCCGAGGCTTGTCAATGCTTAATCGGTGTATGAGCATGGGGGTAGCAAGCTTATCAGATTCACCCTTTGTACCAACAACTGACGTCGTCGGCTGTCTCTAGACTCACGTTCATCTAGCTGCTTGGGCACACATCCACGTCGGCCGGTAGGATCATCGTATTTCATTTGAGAAATCATATTCCGAGTTACAAGAAGAGTCCTTTCTACAGTATAGCTACACCATGTGACAATGCAATTGACATGGAAAAGCCTTTACTGAAGGCACTAGGCTTTCTTCTCAAACTTGCGAAGTGTAGAATTATTCGCATGATGGTAACTAGGGAGAACCGAGAGATTTAATGGGGAAAGGAATACGCAAATAGAAGACGGATCAAAAGTTATATTACACCAGGAATTGTCTCTAAGCACTAGATCGCAGAACACATATATCTATGCCTAGGAGGTACATGAGGGTATCAAACAGGTCCGAGGACCATCTAGTTGTCACAGTAATCTCTCGAGTCATCGCCTCCATTCTGGCAGTAGTTGTTGCAATCCTTGACCATCTGGATATCGTCGGCACCATTGCACAGGAAAAGGGCGTAGTCGGGGTTGTGGTATTTCAGATTTGTACTGCTGGTTCCAAACCATTTGGCCATGGCATCATTCACCTGGGAATGGTAGTTGCCTTCGTTATGTCAGTCATATCCCTTCGCTATTCACCTGTGGATTCATACCTTTGCCGATGAGGTTGTAGGCGCAGTACCTCAGGCCAACCGTGCAGTCGTGCGCGCTCACAGCGGCGACGGAGAAAGCAATAGCGACGATGCTGAGCTTCATGTTTGCGGTATGAGTTTTTCAGGTAGAAAGTGGAAGGACGTTCGGATATTTGGAAGGATTATTTTGGGCTATTTCCGGGGAGGCTGGAATACTTAAATAAATAGATCAATGGGTTGTCCAGTGGCTGCCACTAACTAGTTCTTCTGGAAATGATAATTTTGGAAGCCCTTGGCCCTCATCGTCTGGTATGGCGGTAAGTAAGTTGCATCAATGGGGCTACATGAGCCGAGGCGCTCACAGAGCCCCGTGGAATTTGGTTTCCTATGGAGAACTCCGTACAGAGTACGCCTTGTGATTCTTGAAAGTATTTGACTTTTGCTTAGGTTTTTCTTGTTTCTATGCGCGATTATCATTTGTTTCTTGTTTTGCTGCCTACGGTGTATTTTCTCAAGCTGCCTAGACCCATTTGTGCCTCCAAGGTGCTGCAGGAAGCGTGTCGTGCGATTTCCCTTATTGTTACAATAGTTTTGGCTCAGCTTCATATCATGCGCGGTTTTCTTTTCCACAATTGTTGGAACGCCCTGAGTGTGGATAGCACCCACAAGGATCGGCATCGGCCCCCAATGATCCCCACGATCTCGTTAGCCGCGACATAATGGGAAATAGCTGCGACAATACTGTACTCCATATTCCTGTCCTTGGCTGCACAGTTGTCTGATCCATCGGCGGTTGAGAAATTGACACAGGAATCCCGAAATGGAACGAGATAGCCGAGGGCCCGAGGCCCATCTCTATCTACACAGTTGGATTCTTTTTACTAAACAAGTGTATGGGTAAAGACGTAAACTACTTCTGAATAGCTAATATTGTGTTTAATAAACGGAAACAATAATTGATTCAAAGCCATAATAGATGCATATACGTAGGGGTTAAAAAAAGACAAAGAAGACCAGATCTTCTTGTGGCCTCATAACATGGGAAAAGCAAGTTCGATATTTACACAACCAGAAAGATGAATGGGGCTTCCTGCTCAAGTAACAAGGCTTGCCTATAGCCCAGGAGTCATGATTTAACACTCATCGAGATCCCCGGCGTCATGGTTGGGCTCCCCATCCGAGAGTCCAAGACGGAAATTCAGCACAGGGTTTCCATCCGAATCTTGCAGGCCACCGATGTAGTCACTCCAGCCTGTCTGACTGAAGGCGGTCTCCCCCCAGTGCTTTCCGAATCCGTGAGCAAGGTCTGTTCTCAAGGCTTCGTCGTCCGGTACCCGTCCAGGGTACGAGAACGTCACCTTCAATCCAATATCATCAGACCCATCGCGCTTGTTCAGTCCCGACTTTCCTCCAAACATAGTTTCATTGAACTTGAAGGAGATAGCCGAGTGGCCGTTGCTGTACCGGTCGAATGCAAGGTCGTGGGCATGGTCATTCAGCTGGGCACCTCGGACCATCATGCGGTGTGTGATATCAGGCGAGTCCATGCTTCGCTTCTGGTGGTTCAAGGATGAAACGTCCACGACCTCAACACCATCAAATTGAAGATTGGATCCCTGGACGGTTCGGGCCATATGCACATGCTCAGTGCCGGGTAGGCCTCGCTTGTCCCTGTGGGCGCGGCCTTCTTCAAGCATCCTCGCAAGCCCAGTTACAGCCTCACCGGTCAAGCCTTCAACATCGGCATTCGGCATCGCGCCATTACTAAGACCCAGGATTCCCGAGACATGCGCAATTCCATGTTCAATATCCTCATTGTAAACTGAGCTGCCGTAAATTATGATCTCCAAAACGGTCGAGATGGCTAGGCCAAGCTCTGCACAGCCCAAGCCGGAGTTGGTAACGGCACAAAAGCCCTGTACAGCTACTCCAGTCAAGACGGCGATGATATGGCTAGATCGTGGTTAGTAGTGGATTCGTTGATGCCAGAGATGAATTTTATCCTCAACTTACAAGGCTGAATATTTCGAACTAGAAAATCGGGGCCTGGTGTTCACTGAGCGGCAGTTTCCCGGAACTCGACTCTCCAGATCCATCAAGGCGCGTTTTGAAGGATCCTCGCTTCGAACGTCCAGAGCGGCAGAGATATCCCCCATACGAGCATCCAGTTCACGAGTTAAAGCGTTTTTTCCTTGCACCGCAGAGGGACCATCAGTTGAGGAACGGGCAAAGATATCTTCCTCGACAGGAATGGCTGGCACCAAGGATGCCAGTCCAAGAAGTGCCGTGATCGGGGTTATCATGGTGGGCAATTGATGCCAGTCAAAGAAACGTAAAGGAGGCAGGAGATGTGATGTGTGCAATGGTTGAAAAACCTTGGAAGGGGCTGGGATGGGTGTTATAAATGATTATTTGAATGCCCACTATGCAATTGCGGGTTATCAAGATGGGACTTCTACTTGCCGAATCATTGGTATCAACAGGTAATTACCTTTTTTTTTAGTATTTTCTTTCGACATGTTACAATTTTTCCATGGTCTCTTAGAATGCTGTAATTTTGATGTATAAACGGAAGGATTGATCGTCCTTATTCTCCGTTTTCATGTTTTGGATTTCACATTTTAAGCCTTGGCCCCCAAGAGAACGGCAGACGCCCAATGACATCATGTCATTCTTTATTAACGCAGTGTACGGAGACGGAGATGGAGTAGAAATCTTGTCTTCTCTCCTTCACACACCTTCCACTACATGTGTCTCGCAAAATGGCCCCCTCGGAGCCAACACTCCACCAAAGGCCACAGTTGGCCAGAGAACTATCGTCCTCGTCTGCATCACCTCGGCAGGACTCCTGGATCAATCCTATTGTGCGAATTATCCGCAAGTGGCTTTGGCCGATGATACCAATGTACATCCTCATCCCGTTCTTTCTGATCCTGATATGCCGATTAACTATTCTCCTAGGGTCCTTGTTGTTTGTGGCGGTGGTCCAAACATCTATTATTATTCGTGCTTGCTGTATACACAATGGAACGGACAGGAGCACCAAGTATGCCTAGATGGATATAGTTTCACGGCCGCGATAATACTCCCGCCGCTCCTGATATATATGGCTGTGTTTATCATTATTGAGTGCGCCTTACTGTCTTGATCTTCTGAAATCATAGCGAGAAAAGGAAGGGAGTCGGTTGTTCGTGCGAAATACGGCAGAATGCGGCAGTGTTTTCAGCTTTCTCCACCGAGCATATGGACTGATTTTTACCATCAAGTTTTGAAACATAGTGAGCTAGAGTTCTGCCTAGTGATAATGTAGTGCTACTATTAAACCCAATATCCACCTCGGGCAGCTTGGATGATCGATGATGTTTTGCAAAATTGAAAATTTCGTGAAATTTAAAACACGCAGAAAGCTGATCTCCGGAGAGGCAACTATCTGTATCCTGTGCCTGGAATCGGTACCTCAGGACCCCCTATAAGGAGCCTATTCCTACAGTGCATGTGGACCATTAACTTGGTGATTTCTCTCTCTAAGCAAACCCAACCAGACCTTCCCACAACACATTCAACAAACCTCCAATATGAAGGTCATCCTCACAGCCTGCGCTCTCTTTGCCTCTCTGTCTGCCGCAGCAAATTGTCAAGCCGGTCTGGATTACTGCGCGTTTACCCTAATGGGAAAGGGTAATATTTCTACCTTATAGCTTCATTCGTTACTCTGGGCTAACAATCGTGTCGGACACAGGCGACTACCATGACGAGATCTACGATGCCCTCAGAAATGCTGACTGGCCCATCGATCCTACAAAGGTCAATTTCGACTACTACCTCTATCGCTGCCATGATGACGGTACGATCTCGAAGACGGAGAATTGCCCTTGGGGGTGCGTCGACGGAGGCGACAACAGCGATGACTCTTGCGAGTAAGGATGTGTGAGCAATGGAGTCATTGTAAGGTTCATGAGCTCAATGGATATCCTATGTCTCGAAGAACGTATTATATCGGATGCTGCAGGAACCGGGTTGTTTTGCGGATTTGTAAATATTTATGTTACGGTGTTCACTATTCAATTATTTGAATCCCTTGCGCTTCAGTTTCCATTCGCATGACAATATCTTGCCACATGGGCAGGTATCTTTACTGAACAATCCCTGATAACTAATTCATACGAAGATACCTTAGAAAGCCATGTAAAAGTGCCTCATGCTTCAAGGACCCCGTACATAGTTGTGTCCCGGTCGGCCCATGCCAAGCGATGACAACAGCACCTTTTGGCTTCATAATATCGCATTCTTGTCACATGGAGTATACTAAACTGCCTCATCTCACTGAATCCCAATATAATTGATTATATTTCATTAGAGCAGCAGTGTGAAGATGTTCAAGAGTACAACGAGTGAAGGTCATGTGACATATCCTCTCAGGTTGTCCAGATTAGGCCTAGTGTCAATCACTGGCCAAAACAAGCAAACAGAACAAACACAGCAAACATCGACAAACTACGTCACTGCTTCGCCTCAATTCCCTGCCGTCAGGACTTCTTTCTTCCTACCACACCAAACATAATCGCCAATTGTTGTATTATATTCGTACTTGGTAAACATATACCACATCCACTGCCATACAGTGGAATTCTGAGTCGGACATTCAACAAACAGAATGAGTCTTCCCTGTCTTTCCTTGGAGGGAATGCCGCTCATGCTGCGCATGGTTAGCCTCTGGGATAATTATGTGGGAAAGGACAAAATCACCTGATATGTAGCCCTTGCGTTTTTCATACTGTCCTTTGATGCATTCTTCGAAAGAGCATGCTCGGTGACGTGGTCCTCCAGCCGTCTAATGAACTGCTGGCTGTCCTTTTCCAGTTGTTGGCAACACAACTGGATATCTTTGACCAGCAAGTCACATCGGCTCCGCGAAAAGTCCTCGCGAACGACAATCCTCATCATCTTCATCTTGTCCGTATCTGGAGCCATCGTATACGCCGGGATGACCCATCCCCGGGTTTTAATATACAGTGCCAGTGCGAATTCATCGAAATCATTATCTTCTTCAAACCCTTCGTCCCTGTTGGGGAGGCGGAAAGCCACAAGAGGCAGACCACGGCCACCGGTTTCTGACATGATCACAAATCCGATCTTTCTAAGTTCCTCGGACAGATAATCGGCGGTCTGGACAAGATTTTGCATGATATCCCGGAAGCCGGACTTTCCGAGACGGATGAGTTGATAATACTGGCCGATAACTTGGGAAGCACCTTTGGAGAAGTTAAGCGTAAACGATGATTGCTCCGCTCCCAGGTAGTTGATGTTGAAGACCAACTCTTGCGGAAGATATTCGGAAGATCGCCAAATCACCCAGCCAATGCCGGCGTATACAAGACCGTACTAGGAGCCATTAGCAGTGGGTGAGAGTGAAAGAGGTGGATATTGCAAACCTTGTGACCCGACACATTGATAGATACGACTCTCTTCACCCTGAAATCCCATTCCAGGTCGGGGTTAATAAATGGAGCTACGAATCCCCCGCTGGCGGCGTCAACGTGGATAGGCACGTCGGATTTCTTCTTCTCCAGGAGATCACTGATAGCTTTGACATCCTCATATGCCCCAGTATATGTAGTACCGAGGATCGCGACGATTCCAATTGTGTTCTCGTCACACAGATCCACGGCTTCCTTTGGGTCAATAACAAACCGCTTTCGAGTACAGTTGACATATCTTTCTTCGATCTCGAAATAGCTGGCGGCCTTCTCCCAACAGACCTGGACTGCAGATGACATGATGATATTTGGACGGTCGGCATTTTTCCCCTCCGCCTGGCGACGCAATTTCCAACGCCTTTTCATAGCCAGGACTGCCAGCATGATTGCTTCCGAGGATCCGACGGTGGAGGTGCCAATCGACGTGTCCTTGGGAGCATGATACAGGCTTCCAATCATGTTTGCACAATAGTTATTCATTTCTGCGGTCTCGGGATATTCCTCGAAATCGATGAAATTCTTTGACATCGCTTCTGTCATCAGCTTCTCGGCCTCTTCCTCCTGTGATCCTGTTAATAACCATCTAAGAGGTATGATACTAAAATGAGGGCATACCATGTATGTAGACACAAAAGATGCCAGACTGGTAAGTGTATATTCTGGTCAGTTCCTAAAATAACTTAAAAAATAAATGGTTTGTACCAAGAGACAAACATACTTCAGTTTCGGATTATTATCCAGGCTGAGCTTATCCTTGACCATACGGTATGCCACCCTAGGGGGCATAGGGCCATCTGGAATTTCGACACTAGGCAAGGATGCAACTCCAAAACGTGATCCATACACACTTCCACCAGATTGATCATCTCCATCTTGAGGCATCCTATACTGTGGGGGCTTCGAGAGAGACATTGTGAGTGTTGATTTGGAAGGGACAAGCAGCGTGCTTTGCGGCGTTCTCTAACCCAGTGGATTATTCTTTTCTTTAAAAAGCACGCAACATTTATCCATGACGTCGTTGCGATTTAAATTAAGTTATTCGATCCCCCCATCCACATAGTTGTACAGACGGAACCACCGTTCGGAACCATCGGAACCGACATATTCACTAGTCGGAGCCCGCGTACCCCGGTCAGAGTAAGCGTCATATCTATAGGAGTGAATATAACCAGGATATTGGATTTAGTCGTGACGTTATCCCGGTTGGGACTTTAATTGACGTATGTTCCGGCCCAGCCCTCTTAATATTTTAAAGTACTGCAGAGAACTACGCTGAACATACTTCTTAACTGGCTCTCCCATAATTTAAGAACGAACTGCCTCATACTTATACTGCGTCAGGTCGAAAATGTTCAAAAGCGCAGGTAGCGTCTATGCAGCCATCGCTGCCTCCGGTGTCGCCGGATATTATCTCTTTCGTTCCAAGGGCGACCCGAATGCTGCGCGTCGCCAGATAAACGGTAACATCTCACGCACATTCAACAGATCCGTTCTTTTCCATACATACTAATTCAAAGATAGATGATGCCGACCGCGCCCTTAAAGGCATCGATGACAGTGAAAAGAGAGGACAGAAGGCTGATGCCTACATCCAACAAGCGGTACGTTTGCACCCATTCCTCCCTTATGCATTTCACTTGAATACAATTCAGCTGATCATGGTGGTTTGCTTTTCGCGATGTATTAGATCAAAGATGCCAAAGCCACTGCCAAAGCTTCGGATGACTATCTGCAACAATCGGTATGTTTTTCTCCACAGCAGGGATGCGAGTGATTGCCATAATCTAACTACTGCTTCAGATCAAGGACCTCCGAGAAAAGGCTGCCTCTGCCGATAAGCAGCTGACTGAATCTGCCAGAGAGAATCTCAATAAGCTGGAGAAGCAGCTGGAAGGTCTGCGAAATGATATCAACAGCAGCGTCGATGATTTCGACAAATCAATGGAGGCTAAGGCAGCAGAAGCTAAGCGGGCTTTGGCTGAGTGGATAGGCGAAGGATCGAGCGATGAGGGAAAGAAGAGCGAGAAAGAGAAAAAGAAATAGGCGCATAGATGAAGCCATGTAAGGCTAGTGTTAATATCAGGAGTTTTCTGTTGGAGATTCGAAACTGGACCTAAGAACTTTCGCATCAACCTTAGCCTGGGACACTAACCCTTCTTCTCAATAGCGATACCGGTCGACCCGACGCTGAGTCTGCGGTACATGTCTCTAGGAGCCGAATCATTGCGGTGATTCAGTTCGATATCGCTTTAATACCTCATATCCCGTTCCATCCGGCCCCTCTGTTAATGCCGATGGATATAGAGCAACCTTCCCCATTAGGACTAGTCCATCCCCAGACAAAGCAAACAAGCAAACATCACAAACACAACAAACTACGTCAGCGTCGACGGATCTTGCGAGGGATGAGCTTCGTGACTTCCGGACTTGAACTGCTTTCGCCATGTCCGCCAACAGCTCCATCCTCGGCGACTCCTGGGTGGTCGAGGCGGCAGCCTTGCCGACTTCCAGGAAGCACAAGAACAAGCATGAGGCTGGAAACCTAAGTCAACTCTCCGGTTCCTCTGCCCCGCGTGCTCCTACCGACCAGACAAAGAACCCCCAGTCGCCCAGAGACACGAAGACCCATGGACATGGATCCGAGTCCACCGCTACCTCGGTCTCCTCCATCTCCGGACCGGAGCTGATCATGCCGTCGATCTACGAGACGCCCGTCCCGGAAGCGTCCTGGATAGCGCCGAACGTGCGACCGTCGCGACAGACCGTTAGGCGTCGGCATCCAGGTCCAGCCCGCGAAGATGACCACAGCTCCGAGGCGCCAAAGGCCCCAAATACATCGCCAGACAGGACACAAGAAGACATGACCCGAGAAAAGCACCACCCCAAGCACACCAACAACAAACGCACCCTCATCCACCGCCTCCAACCCACCGCGCGCATCCTCCTCAACGCCCTCCTCGCCGCAGCAATCGCCCACCTCCTCGTCCTCCCTGAACTCATCACCCAGCACCAATCCATCCTCTGCGCCATCCCCGCCATCCCATCCCTCTACCCAACCAGCTGCGCCCCTCACGCGCTCTTCACAGGCGCCGTCGCTAGCAGCAGGCACAAGAAGAGCCAGAACAAGGTCCCCGCACCAACGCGCGAAGAACAACTCACCCAACTGGCCTCACACCTCGAGCGACTCTTCACGCAGACTCTAACCAGCCTAACGCCTCTCTCTCCGCTGCTCAAACAAAGCGACTCGAAGCTGCGCACGCTACAAGCCGAACTGCACGCCTCCTTCCCAGGCCGTCGCAACGAACTAGAGCTCGAATTCAGCGGTCTCTGGGAAGCCGCGCGCACTGGAGTCCGGAAATTCGACTCTCTGCGCGCAGATCTCCAATCGGCCGTGGACAATTTGATCGCGACGACAGGCGCAACCACACACAACAGTAACAATAATAGCAACAACAATGGAGAAAGAGCCAAAAATAAGAACACAGGAGAAGAAGGAGGCGGGGAACACGAGACCAGCAACGCCAACGCCAACGCCAACGCCAACGCCAAAGCACAAGCGCGCATCGCCCAAATCACCTCGGCCCAACTTTCCCGGCGAGAAAGCTACCTCGACCAACTGACCTCTCGAATGCAAGACAAGGCGGATGCGCTAGCCAGCGATCTCGCGACGGTCGAGGACCATTTGGAGTCCATTGAGGGGATAATACTACGCGAGGAGAGACAAGGACAGGGGTGGAGGGTTCAGCCTGACTCACCCTCATCCTCCACCTCTTCTTCCACTTCCACTTCAGGAAAAGCACACGCAGAAGCAGAAACCGACACAATCCCCCTCCTCTCGCGCCTTTTGGCCCTGAGACATTCGCTCTCTAGCGTTCGCCAAGCACGCTCGGACCGCTCAGCGCGAGAGACCCTCGTGGCAGCAACGACGGGGCACCGGGGTGTTGCGGAGGCGGTCCGAAACCTGTCTCAGCGGTTAGAGGCGGTGCAGAGGCGGAAGACATCATGAGATGGGATGGGAGGATGTACCTATTATTATCTTTACCATTATGGTTTGTCGAATTGGGGAGTTGGGTGTGCTTGGATGTGGTATCAAATGACTGAACGAACATCATGGATGCTTGCATGGGAGGGACAGAGCAGGAACTGTTTACGAGACGAATGAATGACAAACGCTAAAAACTACCAAAGGAATGGATCATATTCAATAAAACAAGCTATTAATATTATCGTGCAAGATGCCGTTCCCAGCCATTAATCCATCAATCCATCAAAGACGAGCGTGACCAAAGTCTCCGACTCCATAAATAGAATATCCATCCGTCATCCTGCCGTAATCCAGCACGGAAAAAAGGTCATGTGCTCCGAGACACGCGCGCCCAAAAATGAAGACAAAGAACCAATGTCAAAATGCACGGTCGCTTGCAAGCCATGTGCGGCTCCGCGCGTTCTTATGTGTCTGTGTATGTACTTAGAACTACAAAAAAAAAAGAGGTAGACAATACAAAGAAGCGGTGGGAGGGGATTCAATCCAACCTCCCTCAATAACAACATGAAGGTAAAAAGAAAAACCAACTGCCAAACTCTCCGGGTATTACGTTTGGCTGGACGCTGCTCCCGTAAACCCTTAGAGCTGCAGCATGGCGGTCATCAGTCCCAGAATGGCCAAGACGGTGGAGGTGCCCCGAGAAGGAGCGGCAGCGCCCTCGTGCAGGCTGGGAGTAGGGCTGGCCCCAGAGACCGAGCCCGAAGGAGACGGCGTGCCCGAGGGGCTGACGCCGCCGTGGCTAGAGCCGATGACAGAGCCAGAGCCAGAGGCCGTGCTGGAGCCCGTCTCGCTGCCAGAGCCGGCAGAGCCCGTCGAGGTGCCGGTAGACGAGCCGGAGCCTGCGGAGGTGCCAGTGGTGCCGGCGGTACCAGTCTCGGAGGCGGAGCCCGCGTGGGTACCAGTCGCGGTAGAGTCGCTGGTGCCAGTCGCAGTAGAACCGCCGGTAGTAGTGGCGCCGGCCGTAGTGGTAGCGTCCTCCGACTCGGACTTGGAAGAGGCAGAGGAAGCGCTGGTGGCCATGGTGGTGGCGGTGTTGCTGGACTTAGAAGAAGAGGTGGTCGACGACTCGGAGACCTTGGCATCGCCCTTCTTGATGCTGCCGTAGTCGCCGCTGTTGTCGGTGTAGGTGTAGGACGAGGCGGGGTTGGCGTTGGTGACCTTGACGGACTTGACGTACATGGTGTACGGAGAACCGCTGTAGTCGGTCTTGCCGCCAGCCCACTGGATGGTGCCCTCCTCGTTATCCGAATCACCACCGGCCCAGATACCCAGTCTCAGACGCATGGGAGTCTGGGGGAAACGAGTACCTCCCTTGGCATCGTTGAAAGCAACGGTTCGCACGACGTTACCGTCGATCGCCCAGGACATCTGATCCTTGGACCAGTCAACCGTGTAGGTGTGGAAGGTGTCCTGAGGAGTAGCCACGGCCTCAAAGGTGGCGCGGTCATAGGACGAGGTGTCACCCTTGCCGAAGTAGTTGGTTTGGATCTGAGTGGTGTCTCCACCGAGGGCTTCCTGTATTCCATCGGGTTAGCCTCTCTCCACGCATGATGCAATGTGACAAGGAGCAAAGGGATAAGGGGGGGGGGAGGGGAAAAGGGAGAGGACGATAACCTACCCAGTCGATCTCATCGAGGACATCCGATTCCAGGACAATGCTGCTGACAATGCCAGTTCCGTGCGCCGCCTTCATGGTCACCTCGACCTTACCGAAGAAGATATGGAAGTCGGTGTCGATGGTGGGAGCATCGCCCTTCTTGTTGATGGTGAACTCGGCTCCGTCCGAGCCAAAATTGACCTTACCCCCGGAGGTCTTCCATTTGGCCAGAGCACCGTCGCCGGAGGTAAAGTCGGCGGTATAAGAGTCCGTATCAAGACCGCTGACGGGCTTGCAGGTTTCTGTCGGACGTCAGTCTCTGAAGTAACAATGTACACTCAATGGCAGAAAACCGTACTCTTCAGGGGATTGCAGTCCGAGTAGGTCTGCGCCGAGGAGAAAGGAAGCACTGCAGACAGCGCAAGAGCGGCGTATTTGAAATGCATGATGGCTAGTTAACACTGCTCTACACAAGAACGAGTGTGGACAGGCGATAGAAGCCGGCAAGCGAAAGACGGACGGGGTCTGGTCTAATAAATAGCAGCAATGGTTTGCACCAAGGAATTCAAAGTGAACCGTGGAAAGCAAGCAGAAAGAATAGGACGGTAAGGAAAAGAGCGACCGTCTTGTCTAGGGAAGAATGACCTCGTTTTTGGGGAAAGAAAGTTGAGTAACTGAACGGAAGGCGCTCGGTGACATGGAGTTGCATTAATATAGGCTGGGTAGGGCAGGTACCCCATTAATTAATAGACCGGACCCATCCCCTGAGTGAGAGAGCACTTGCACTAGGAAAATATTTTTTTTTTTTTTTTACAAGAAAAAAAAAATGGAGCAACAGGAAAGTTTCCAGCCCCAAGGGCCAGTNTTGCATTAATATAGGCTGGGTAGGGCAGGTACCCCATTAATTAATAGACCGGACCCATCCCCTGAGTGAGAGAGCACTTGCACTAGGAAAATATTTTTTTTTTTTTTTTACAAGAAAAAAAAAATGGAGCAACAGGAAAGTTTCCAGCCCCAAGGGCCAGTGTCATTGGCAGTGAGGAGTTGGAACTCCCCCGGTTCAACTTGAGCGAGTTAATCAAGACAGGAACCGAGCGCTGAGAGGCTGGCGTCGTCACGACCTGGCGTGGTCAGACAATATGATTGACCGGCCTACTCCGCTAGAACCAGAGGGCAACCGACCGATTCAGTGGAGCCCCCAAAAAAACTGGAGACCGGACCCATTGATGGCGAACCCAGCGCCCGGCGTGATAGGAAGAATTGGCCGCGCCTGCATCCCCACCGGCGAGGATCGTTTACTGACTGAGAGGCCGGGGAAGGCAGAGCAGAGTCTAGCAGCGGAGCCCGAGGGAGAAAAGCTTGTGCGTCTGCGGCGAGTTTGTCCGCTTGCGTACGGGGAATTACTCAATGTCCGCCCACGGTAGCTGGTTGTGGTCGCACACGCAGGGGACTCGTGGTCTTACCGGACTTCCTACCTTCCGTCATCGCTAGGGAGAACGAGGGTGGGAGGGGAGGGGGGGGGGGAACGGCGCGCCTTGGAAGGAGGCTGGTGATCGAGGGGAGAGAGGGGCCAAGGTACAAAAAACCAAAGG
>NGZO01000006.1:3231104-3263201 GCA_002215965.1 Aspergillus persii | reverse complement strand
GGGGGGGGGGGGGGGGGGGGGGGGGGGGGGGGGGGGGGGAACGGCGCGCCTTGGAAGGAGGCTGGTGATCGAGGGGAGAGAGGGGCCAAGGTACAAAAAACCAAAGGGTCGCAACGCCAAGCAGAGTCGTTGCCACTATCTACCGTGCAGGCGACTGGAGATACGATGCGATCAAATCAAGGGAGCCCGATCAGCCGCTGATCGTTTCAGAGAAGCGTCGCAGAAGTAGGTGTCAGTCAGGATGGGATGTCAGCTCCGGGAGACAGAGTCGGCTGGATGGACGTCGAGACAGGCTCTGGGACAGCCTGGACGACGGAAGCGAGGCGAGACGCCATGGGATGGCCGGCCGAGCCACGGTCCGGTTGCGGTCTTCGACTGTCCAGAGATCATCGACTTGTTGGTCGAACTATTGATCGGAGAAAAGAGCGCAAAACGGAAGGTCGCAACCACGGAAGAATTGGCCCCGTGACATGGTTCGACCGAGAGAATTTTACAGATAAAAATACTCGAACACGGAGCAGGCCAGAAGATGGAAATCCGAGCAAGACAGAATGCTTTGTTCGCTCTGTTCCGGGCCCGTTCCAGCATCCACGCTGCGGAGAAGGCTAGAAGCGCGAGGTGAGGACCATTGGAGTCCTGCACCAGCGACCAGGTGGCACTGGCAGATGGGTCCTCTCCGTCGACTGGGAGGTCCCGAACCAGCCGATGGGCCAAGGCCAAGTCCAAGTCCACCAACACTAGGAAAGGCTCTAGTCTGGTAGCGCCAACCCACGGACAGAGTCGTACTCGTCGGTCTCTGTCTGTGTCTCATTCTCATTCCTATGGCTGCTTATCGCACGACCGAATAATAATAACCGGAGCAGCGGCAGCGAGCATTATTGCAATCTGCAGCTGCATGGGAGGTGTGGCTCATCTGAGACAAGGATTTAATTTAACGTGGTGGATAGGATGCAGACGCAATGTAACCTCGAGAGGCTGGGATGTTCCCCAGGTCTTTTGATGAATTGGATGAGATGAGATGAGACGAGACGAGATGGGATTGAGGGGAAATCAAAACTGCAATCTTCATGACTAACGGTTTGGCCGGTCCCGTGCCGCGGTGCCCTGAGGAATTAGGCAGCAGCGGTGGTCATGTGATGGTCACGTTGTTGCTGACTCATCGCCTTCTCGGCCCGGATCAACGTGGCTCCCCGTGTCACATGACCCTCCCCCCCGGCGCACGTGCCGGCCTCATTCGTCATTCTCCGACTGAATGTTGGGATTCCGCATCTCGTTGGGCGATCATCGTCCGCCACGTTGAATCCCCTCCTTTCTCCCCTCCTTTGTTTCCTGCTCTCCTTTCCATCACCTACTGTCCTTCATCCTCCCCATCTCTCGCAGTCCATCCCCGAATATGGTCCACAAATCGTCCAAGTCTTCCGCGCGCACGAAAGCCTCTCGTTCTGCCTCGCCGAATCCAGACATGGACCGCAAGCTATACATTCCGCTCTGCTTCTGCCTGATCTCGTTTGCGGTTATTGCCTACGTCAACTAGTCCATGGTGGTCAGGGCCAGCCAGTCTCGCAGTCGTGGAGCCATCTGGCTATCATCACCTGCCTCCCTTAATCTCGATCGTTCCCTTATCTACGGGGTCTCTGATCCTCAGCTCTATCTATCCCGCCGTCGCAATCAGCAATCCCGACCGCGTTCTTATCGCCCCACCCGACTCCCTTGATCTCTTCACCGACTCGATCCCTCGATCCACCTGCGTCAATATTTCCGCACACATCGAATTCTTCAAGTTCAAATTGTCTAGACCTCAGGTCCTGCGCTCTAGCAAGTTTCAGGCGCAAGAACGATAACGGGCAATTCCCGACCGCTATCACCCGCTTTGGGTGGAATATACGATGGCTATATATACACCAAGGAGGGCATTTCAACGACTCAACAGTTGAACCGGCCTGATACGATGACCTCAGGCCCCACCCGTCGGGCACGGGTGGGCTTTGTTTTTCCATTATTCTGCACTGCTGCTTTGTCTGGTCTCCCCGCCCGGTTGCCGGGGGTAACTGGATGCAAGACATACCGGATGAGCAGAATCACACCCCCATAAGCACATGATCTACCCCGTACTCCGTACGGACTACAGAGACCGCGATCTTAGGCTTCACTAGCCTGCCTTTCCTTTATTTCTTTCATTCGATTTTCTTCACGCTCCTGCTTTGAATAAATACCCCGGGCTTCCTACAACAACCCTTGCGATTTCCTATGTCTACCGCTGTTCTTGATTCGTTTGTCTATAACATGTCTATAGTGAAAGAAATCAAGTCTGTCTTATCTATAATTCCATTATTGTGCCGGAGAATAGGTTCCATGATGTTTCTAAGGTGCTCAGCTGACCCCTGGAAATGATCAGCCCCCCCAGACCCCAGACCCCAAACAATCCCCCGGCAGTGTACTCAATGCGACCCTAACCGGGCGATCGGGCATGACCGATGGTTGAATAATAAATAGAAACAGCCACAAGGTAGCATCAAGACATTCTTTTCCTCTGCGCGCAGGATTCGGGAGACGGGCTTATACAAAGAACCGACTCAGAACATCACTCCGCTGACACCAACGCAGCTTATCTCAGCCATGGTCAAACACTATAGTTAGTCTAGACCCCCAAATTCCATGGTGGGATTTGAACTTGAATCTGAAACGTCAGGCTAACCGAGATTAAGCCCTAAAACTGTGCGAAGTAACGTACAGAGTAGATGTTGACATTCTGAAACATGCTAACATCGGAAGACCTGACGAATGGACCTGAAGACATTGACGTGCCAACGTTGGATGTTAGAATTTTTGGACCCTGAATAATCTTATGATCGTCCCTCCCCAAATCTTCCCTCGCCCCCTTTTTGTTTCAGATATCTACTCTGGAGGGTCCGCAGGGTGACAGTTGGAACTTGGCAGTTGGTATTGACAGGGGCGTGGGGCTGGATTAGAAGACAGTGTGTTTGCATGTCTTGGTACGTTGGTGTTTATGAATCAGTAATGCAGAATCCTTCCTGCATATGGCACGTTGAATCGGTCCTATTTCAAATAAGTCTTACTGACCTAACATATTCATGCCGGAGATTTGCCCGCGTGCACTCCGTAGTGGATCCAGTCACACTAGCCATGCAAGTATATCATTCTGCAGTCACAGCCAAGGCTTCAGGGTCATGTCGGCCTCTGCATGTTTGTCTGTCAGATGTTGCAATCTCAACTGGTGTTGCTGTGTGACGGTTATTGTGTGATATATGTACAACTGCTTACTACATACCGCAGTACTACTACATGTTATGGGACTACCAAAAAACGGTGCGCTGCTCACAGTCGGCCTTCGCTATGTTATTATCGATGGTCTATACTTCGTCGGCGTATTTGAAGGAATCCTTGTCACAGTCAATACTACCAAATATAGATGAACACGGCTCAAAACACTAGATCGTGAAGAATGGCATTAGAGGGATAGGGTAAGGGCGAACACATGATGGCTTACACCTCAGGCACCAGCCAGTGCCTGAGGTGCTCCCAGCCAACCCTTCTTCCACCACAGCTTATTCCATCAATTTCATCTTCAAACCCTCTCCTCCATCCAAAATAATTTTATTGCTCATTCAAAAAAGTACTGCTGCCTGACCTCCGCAAAGTATTGTGTGCAGTTAAGCGCTCGTACTGATTCCTGCTTAGCGCCAACCATGCTCCCCAGCCTCACAAAGCTCGGAATGCTCTCGTGCCTAGCATCAGGCTCTGCTCCCATGCAATATTCTTAGATCTCCTCTCGCTTGTGCGTGGCCATGTCTCACACCCTTAAATACACAATAGGCTGGATTTGCGCGATCCAACTCGAAAATGTGGCTGCCATTAGCTTGCTAGATGAGAGACACCCGCCACCGAGGCACTTGTCACCGAAAGATAACAAGAGCTATACTTTGGGAAAGCTAGGAGGGCACAATCTGGTTATTGCCACGCCACCTAGTGGTCAATATGGGATTGCGGCGGCCGCTTGCGTCGCTCGGGATCTTGTGCACAGCTTCCCCAATGTTCGATTCGGCCTGGTGGTCGGTATTGGTGGTGGTGTTCCTACTCAGCAAGATATCCGGCTAGGCGACGTCGTTGTCGGCAATCCTGGGAACGGGACTAGTGGTCTATTCCACTACGATTATGGCAGAACGGTGCAGAACCAACCGTTCCAGACCACAGGACACGTGGAAAAACCACCCTATGTCCTTCGCACAGCCGTCTCCCGGGTTCAAGCAGAGCATCAGATCAACGGCAATCAAATACAAGCTACGATAGACGAGGTTTGCTTAAACAGCCCGCGGCTTACTGCACCATTCAGTAAACCTGCCCATGACCTGCTCTATCGGAGCGATGTCGTCCACCCCTATGAACAGCCCGGCCCTTGTGTAGAAGTCTGCGGCGTGGAAACGTCCGCGCTCATAGTAAGGGAGGATCGCGATCCAGTCATCTACGATGGCCCGACAGTTCACTACGGTCTCATTGCGTCATCAAACCAACTCATGAAGGACGCCATTGTCCGGGACCGACTGGCCACCACAACTGGTGTTCTTTGCTTTGATATGTGGGCTGCAGGTCTCGCTAATCACTTTCCGTGCTTAGTAGTGCGTGGGATTTCTAACTACGCGGACTCTCATATATATACTGAATGGGAAGGATATGTGGCGATAGCTGCTGCTGCCTATGCAAAGGAACTGTTGGAAGTAATGGTGCCCTGCCAGGTAGAGAGTGGAAAGAGAGTCGAGGATATGTTTTCAAGTGAGTTATTTCATGTATTATGTATTCAGAAAAGCACACTGATTGACTTGATGAGCAGCAGCTATTGAACAGTCCCTAGACCAGATTATTTATAACGATAGGCAGAACTAGTTCATGAACTGGCTTACGCCGATAGTATATGTTGATTAGCAGCATGGATACTCTGAGCAACGAGAACCGGGAATTGGGGAACGGTTCCTGCAGTCTCCGGAATTGTAGAATTGGCTGGAAGGCACTAATGCTACGCTGTTCTGTAGAGGCATCCCTGAATTAGGTAAAATAATTTTTGCAGTAAGCGCCATTGACTACCTTGAAAAGACAAACGGCGATATAAAATCTGTAGTGGTATATATTTATCTTAATTCCCAGCGATAGGAAGAGTAAAAGTTGGATAACTTGCTTGCGTCAATCTTGAAACAGCTATGTCAACAAAATCCTTTGCTGTTCTCCTATATGGAGGATCTTCCTATGTTCAAGAGATGTCGTGAGGGATCGACAAGATTAAATCGCGAGGGAATCAAAGAGGTAATCTTGATTGCGGTGGCTGCTTGCTCCAAACTATTTCTCGTTTTAGATGGCGTCGATGAGTACGAGCCACCAGTAAATGTGGCGGCTGATTTCTTGGTCTAAATACATGATATTTATAAAAGCACTAATGTTAATCTCATGCTGACCTCTCGGCATAATAATCTCATCGAGGGGATGTTCCATCCATGCACTGTGCTGGATATTGAGGCGCATAATTAAGATGTGGAGATGCACCTTGACAGTTGAATTTCTCGTCTCTTATTGTTCCAGAGTACACATGGCCTAGGTAAGCTTAGAATAGATTAAAACTGTTATTCCCGAAGCCGTGCAGGGGATGTGAGTATTAATGCTTAACGATTTAAATGATGACTACTAATATGCTGTAGGTTTTCATTAGCCCGTTTGTACGTTGGGTCCCTCGAAGATAAAACGTTAGTTTGCGAAATGGAATTAGCCTTACAGTATCTTCCTAAGCAAGGAAATCCCAAACAACTAGGACACCAGTGGCTAGAACTACTAAGTAAACCATATACTGGCATCATGAAGAAGATTCAATCACAGCTCCCCGGCCTTTGGGATCTGGCTCGAAGGGTCCTACTATGGGTTACCTTCGCAAAAAGGCCGCTGAAAGCGGATGAGCTGCGATATGCTCTGGCAGTGGAGATTGGTGACACCAATCTTGATCCCAGAAATATTCGAGACATCAATATGATACTCTCTGTGTGCGGAGGCCTTGTCATCTTGGATAAGAGCAGTGGGATCGTCCGTCTGGCTCATTATACGGCCGAGCAATACCTTAAGATGACATGGGTTGAGAATCCGCACCAAGAAATCGCCCAAACATGCATTACATATTTGTCTTTCCAATCTTTCAGTTCCCCGACTGCTGTGGCTGAGATAGACAAACATCCTTTTTACAATTATGCGGCACTGCATTGGGGTTATCATTCTCGCCAAGGCCATGCCATCCAGGGTCCACTATTTCTTTGCTTTCTCAGAAGCCGATGGAAGCTATCAAGCAGTTTCTACAATCTCGGCACAGTCGCGACATGATTTCAACGAATTAACCCGCCTCTGTTATCATTGTGATGAAGGCAGTGTGCCAAAAATTCTCTTCTTAATTCTATATCTATCGGCGTACCACAAACGAAACTCAGATCAACAACACCCCCATCCCCACAACATCCTACCCCCCCCTCTTGGCCAACGCCTCCCGCAACCCATCCACCCACGCCAGCTTCCCTCCTCGCAGATCTCCCCTCCCAGACCCATCTTCTGGTCCCCCATCAGCAGGATCGTACGGACGATGATTCGCTCCCCCATAACGGTCTGGTGGTGGTAGATGTGTGACGTGCATGTCGGGCAGAAATAACAGTGAACCGGGTTCCCCAAGGCTCCGGTGTAGATGTAGCAGCTAGGGGAGCCTGTGAGGAGGCACAAGGCGTCCTGTTGTTTTTGGAGGGCTGAATTAGCTTGCTATAGTGGTTTTCATTGCCTGAGAAATGTAGAGAGGGCTAAGGTAGTGGGTATGTTCTAGTAGACGGAACAGGCTCGGTGCAGAAAGAGAAAGTTGTATATACCTTATGGATGATTTGGTTCATAGAGTACGGTCTACCTCCTAACTTGCGACATATTTCGCAGTGGCAAAGGATATGTTCGGGGGTTGAGATTTGGCGGTCCAGGTGCATGCGCCGCAATGGCAGCTGCCGGGGTAGGTTCCTGCAGGTAGAGTGAGTTTTTTTAGCTGGTGGGCCGAAGAGGATGCCGTCTTTTATATCTGGTTTCAATCGGCTGTTCTCAGGGAGATGATATGCTGTGTTTTGTTTCATGTACATATAACTACCGAGTCCTCACTGCGAACAGTCTCCGTTAACTGCGCTCCAGTCCATACAAAAATGTTGATATATAAAGGAGAGAGAGAGCGGGGAAGTACATGAATGGGGCAGCATTTCTCGAAAGCTTCAAATGCACCGGATATTCCAAAAAATAGTAATCCAAACCGGCCTGATTCTCGAACTCGAGAACAAATCCATGCGTTAAGCCTCCCAGCTGCGGTTTTTGCCTGCGCTCCAGACACACGGTCAGTCTACTCAATCGTTCTGATCAAAACTCTCACGAGGGGATTTTGAGGGAATAGAAATAATATGAAAGGCAGAAGAGGAGAAGGTAAACACCAGCTTTCAAACTCTTCATATACGGCCATCCTGTATCCGGCTTCACGCATTTTTGTCTCAGCGCAAGAAACACATCGAATTACTTTTTCGAACTCGTTCCATGTTATCGTGAATTTGTATTTGAAGAGGATGATGTGCGTTATGACCTCCCCAAAGAGTCATTTTACCCGTATTCTGGAGGGTTTTCTGTATAGCTTCATGGGCTGTCGCCGGTGATATTATATTAGGTATGATTGTTATAGGGAGAGCGAAAGCACATGAGTGAGGAAACTTGTAATGTTTTTTGCATTTTTGAAATCCGGAAAGAGGGACATGAGAGCCATCCCGAACTAATTTTGTTAAGTTTGAACAGTTTGTGAGTGGTGAGTGAGACAGAAAGCAGCCCTTTTATACAAAGCCAAGGTACAGCGAATTATGCAACCTGCTTACATCTTAGTGGAAGGTCTCGAGTAGTTGTGTGATAGCAGGAACTCGATGAGATAACGACATGCCTTGGTTCACAGGCTGCCGTTTTTCTCCAGTCAGAATGGGGCTGGTTCTTGCATGTAGGTTATTTTGTCTTTAACTAGAGGCCGTTGCTCCTAAGGGCATAGGATGGGGACGCATTGCACAACCACGGGGTGCGAACAGGCACAAAAGGAAATATAAACCTCGGGAACGTCATATTCAGTTAGTAGGTATTACCAGCTAGAATGAAATTCGTTTTGCTCCGGGGATTAACACCGCCGAACCTCGGCTCAACCTCGGCGAAGGAGGGTCATACAAGGCCACGTCTACAGATTGATAACAGAGCCAGGATTGTTGTTACAATTGTGGGACTTCTCACCTCCTATTCTTTCCGTCTGTCTCATTTTTACCTCCCTGTTATTTGATTTTCTTTTTTCCTACTCGTTGATTGTTATTCCCCCCTTCTCTAGGCATTGCGATCAGACGATAGACACGCTAGAACTCCTTTTATGCTCCCCAATGCCTTGATAAATTATATTCTAGTGGTTTGCGTGTCCTTGAATCCCAGCATAAAAATCTTATATAATTCGTAATTCTGTGGGCACAACAAAGCTTCGCCTGGCGAGACCCACCGGTAAGGCTGTATAGGGCTGGTCACGTTTCCTTTACTTTTTCTCCTCTTCCTCCTTTTCCCTCCTCGACTTCCCCTCCGTCTTTCTCGCCAAGTCGCTCCAACGCAGCTTCCAGGGTTATCTGATAAGATCATCCTCCATCCCGTCTATAATTGACTAATTAATTGCCTCAGACCATTCCCTAGATGTCCGATGGTTACATTTCCCATTTTCTCCGACGGGTCCACATCCTGATTCATTTGCCCCTTTCCTCGGCTAAATCCCCGACTATCGGTGGGCTCGCGCTCAGGACCACTCCTGAAGCTTAGCTATTACGTCTCGTCGCCCCAGGTTGCCAATCGAAACCAAGCACTAATCTACCGGGGGACCCATTTGGTGCTCCTGCGATTTCGGACAGCAAAATGCCCGTGTCATTTGTCTCGGTCGAATTTTCAGCATTAGTTGTTAGACAATAGGACCTCATTCGCTTAGATGCAAAATGCATAATCTTCCAAGTCCAGATTTACTTCAATGGAAAACGATGGCTTTTGGTGTGCATGTCTGCCCTGCGCCTGCACCCAGAGCACCATGTCTCGGAAAGATATGGCTGCAGGAAGCCCCATAGCAAACCCCAGAATAGGCAGACACCATTCGTGCCAATCTCCTCGCGAACTTGTCCTCCACCGCAGACGCTTGTCTCCCTGTAGGGCTGCTAGTCGCGGAGGGAGGCCGAGGTGGAGATTCACAGTCCACCGGACGCAATCATCGGTCCGGATTGATGCCACCTGGACAGTCTTGTCTTTTGCAAAATCTTATCTGATGGGATATATCTGATCTGATATCCTGTCTTGCTCTACTCGCTCAAGTTGCACGGCAAAAAAATGAGGGTCGACCATAAACAGGGCGTAGATGCCCACGAGACACCCATTTCGTCGGAAAAGATCATCGATGGTGAGCCTGGCTGGATTTAGTTTGGCACACTGACTAACCCTGGATTTAACAGACTCCCAGTCAGACGTCTTGCGAGCAGCAGGAATTGGCATCCAAGAGGATGATCCGACGGAGCCAGTTCTGACGCTGCGCATGTGGCTTCTCGGTATCGCGTTTTGTCTCGTCGCTAGTGGCCTCAACACGCTATACACACTTCGAGTTCCTTCAATCACGATCTCGTCATCCGTCGTTCTTCTGCTTGCCTATCCGCTCGGTAAGCTATGGGAAAAAGTCATTCCCAGTTGGAATGTTCCCCTGGGAGGCTGGAGTTTCAATCTGAACCCTGGAAAGTTCAACCAAAAGGTATGTCTAGCCCTGGAGAGGTTTATCCCTAACTAACAGCCTGTCTTCACACTAGGAACACATTCTGATCTACATCATGTCCAACCTCAGCATATACGTCCGTCTTGGTGCCGACGTCCTAACTGAGCAAGAGATGTTCTACGGACTCAAGACTGGCTGGGGGTTCAAGATCCTGATTACAATGGGAACGTTTCTTACAGGATTCTGTCTGGCAGGTCTATTCCGTTCGGTCGTTGTGAACCCCCCAGAGCTCATCTGGCCCGGAGTCTTAAGTACGACTTCTCTAGCCACGACTCTTCATCATATCGGCCGGGGAGATCAGTTGTACGTTTATTTATTCCAGAAGCAAACCCAGCTAATATTATCGGCAGTACAACTTCATGGAGGCTTTCGCGGTATGCCTTTTTCAGCCTCGTCTTCTGCATCTCGTTCTGCTGGTACTGGTTTCCGGACTTCATATTCCCGGCTCTCAGTTATTTCACCTTTCCGTGCTGGATCAATCCAAAAAGCAAGGTTGTGAATCAATTGTTCGGAATGAAGACCGGCATGGGGTTGCTACCTTTGACGTTTGATTGTGAGCCACTGAATGACGATTCCTTTGGATAACAAGCTAACGGGCTCAGGGAGCCAAATCTCATACGTTGGATCACCACTTTTAATTCCTTCGTGGGCCATCCTGAACGTCTTCCTTGCTTTGGTGTTCTGGATCTGGATTGTGGCGGTGGCCTGCTACTATACCAACATCTGGTATTCGGGATATCTTCCATTCCAAAGCTCGTCCAGTACGTATCACTATTCGCTTCTCTATCTCTTCTATATCTCTTCTAACCAAAAGCAGTCTACGACAACACCGGAGGAACGTACAAAGTAGCCAAAGTTGTCAGTGCCGCCACCGGATACAAATTGGATGTGGAAAAGTTCAGAGCCTACTCTCCGGTCTACATGCCCATCGTCTACGCACTGAATATGTTCGGACTGTCTTTCGCCACGCTGAGCTCGCTGCTCGTCTGGGTCATTCTCGAGAAACGCGATGTCCTAGCCTCTGCCGCAAGCAGCGTCCCTAGCCTCCTCACTCGGTCATGGAAGCGAGATGCATCCGAGAAGGATACCACCGACGTGCCTATGTGGTGGTATCTGATTGCCTGCGTGCTGGCTTTATTCATGACCATCTTTGCCGTCGAATGGTGGGAAACTGAACTACGATGGTACGGCGTCTTGTTAGCTTGGGCTGTCGCATTGGTATTTTTTGGACCAGTAAGTTTTCCTGCCCCTGGAAGACCACACACTAATAAGAGCAGCTCGCCCTAGTCTACGGCTCCTCCAGCCTCAAAATCAACATCGATATTTTCTGCCGCATTGTCGCCGGGTTCGTCTTCGAAGGCAAAGTGCTCGCCAACATCTGGTTCTTCGATGTGGGTTATATCACCACTATCAAAGGGCTATGGTTTGCAGAGGATATGAAACTAGCCCACTACTGCAATGTACGCTTTTCATCCGTCTTTCCCTCCACATAACTAACCCGCCTAGATCCCCCCTCGCAGCCTTTTCCTCGTGCAATCCGTCGGCATGATCGCGGGCACCCTCAGCTCCGCCAGTGTGCTAACCTGGGCTCTAGGGCACATCCAGAATGTGTGCACCTCAGACGCCGTCAACGGCTTCTCGTGCCCTTTCTCGCGCACACATTTTAACACCAGTCTTATCTGGGGCGCCGTGGGCCCTCGCCGCTACTTCACTAGCCAAGTAGGCTACTCTGCCTTGCTATACTTCTTCATCCTTGGCGCCATCCTCCCCATTCCTGTCTACCTGCTCAAGCGCCGCTACCCATACTCCCTCTGGCGGCGCGTGCACATCCCGCTCTTCCTGGGTGGTCTTAATTACCTCCCTCCCGCGACAGGAACAAGCTATGGTTCTTGGGCGCTGGTTGGACTAGCCTTTGGATGGGGCTTGAGACGGCGCGTATACGGATGGTGGTTCAAGTATAATTTCGTGCTGAGCGCGGCATTGGACTCGTCGGTGTCCATTGCGGGAGTGGTGATTTTCTTCGCTATCTTTTACAGTGGCGCGTCGAAAGGGTTTAGTTGGTGGGGGACGGAGGTGCACAAGGTATTCCCAGCTTTATTTCAATTGCATCATGCAGTATGCTAACGATGACAGAATACGTGTGACTGGGAGGGATGTGCGCATTTGGCCGTTCCGGAAGGAGGAACATTTGGTCCGTGAGGTGATTATACCGTCAAACATTGGCCTGTTGGATGATACGTTGAGATTATCACTTTGAAAGCCATAACAGCTATGTGGATGCGTTGCATACGATTTTCGAAGCTGCCTCCGTTTGAAGCAAATATATAAAATTTCTCTCCAATCCCGGATCTTCACCATTACTACCCGACCAACTGACGAAGACTCTCTATTCCTGAACCAAGAGCAATAAACAAGACATTCCAGAATAGCAGTCTACTCTAAAGCAGTTTAGCCCTATAAGCACCAAGAATGGCCAGCGTCATAAACGCTACAAACCCCCCAACAATGCCAAAGAACCACCCCAGCCCTTTCACCTCCTGTCCGGGAACTTCAACATTCATTCCAAAAAGCCCCGTCACCAAATGCATCGGCACAAAGATAGTCGCCAGCACGGTAACTTTACTGAGCACCGAATTGATATTCAAACTCAGTCGCAAATTATTCGCGCTCAACTGCGCCAGACAATTCGACTGCGACCTGCTCACGATCTCGTCGAAATGCGTCAGACTCTGCAACGTGGTCACCAGATGGTCCTGCACGTCACCCAGGTACAGCGTGAAATCGCCGTCGGGGAAGACAGGATTCTTGTCCTTGGCCTGGCACCGCTTGACGAAGCCGTTCAGGACGTCGAGTTTGCCCGTCAGGCAGCGGATGAGGTGGGTGATGCGTTTGCGAACGTTGTCGATGCGCGGGATCAGCGATTTGACGTCGTCGAAGCGCGCGATGAATACAGAGTCTTCGATGGATTCGGATTCGAGCTCCGCGGATTGGCGGTAGGGTTCGAAGGAGTCCACGATGTCGTCGCTGTACGTGTTAGTATTTTACTGGGAACAATTTCTGGAGGACCAGAGGGGCGACATACATCAGGGCATAACAAATCCAATCACTCGACAAAACGGCCTCGTCGTGAAGTTTCTTCACGCGATCCCTCACCCTAACGACATGACTACAGCCACTGGGGGAGAAGGTGACCGTGCCGGTATTAAATACCAGGATAAAAAAGACCGCAGAAGCCGGCGTCTTCGAGGTAATCGGCTGGACATTAAACACCGAACGCGAGAACATCTTCTCCTTGATCAACCTCTTTTTCTTCTCATCCTCGCTCTCCTCCTTGGCAGGCACCTCCTCATCCAAAAACGTCACCAGCGTCTGGAACGAAATCAGATAATAGTTGCGGAACACCTCGACCTTCTCACGGGTCTCGCGCGTCGCGATATCCTCCGCCGTCAGGGGGTGGATGTTCAGCGCCTGCGACAGCACCGCGACGTCCTGCTCGGTGGCATCGCGCACGTCGAGCCACCAGGTCGGCGAGCCGGGGGATCTGGCGGGCTCGGCCTGGCGGGCGAGGAACTCGGGCGTCAGGATGTCGGACCAGCTGGAGGAGGCGAGCACGGGGTCCGGCGACGCGGAGGTGAAGTATGTGAAGCGAGGGGTGTCGTCGAGATGCATGGTGGTATAGGCATCTGATGACTTAAGTCACGTTTGGAAGAATATGGTTGCTGTAGGCAAGTATGGCAACGGCGCTTTTTACATTGAATTTAACGGCAGGAGCCAGAACTGAGGAAGCTGACAGAGTACAGACGAAACAAGATCAGAGTAATCCATTCAGCCCATGATATAGTAACGAAGAGGAGAATCCAGTATGGATTCAGGATGTGGTGTATGCGAGGAACGCAGCACTGGCTTTCGCATTAGGCAGCCTCTGCAGTGGATATTCGATATTGATATTCTGGACGATAGGGAAAAAATATATCCAAAGGAAGCGAGAACCGAGAGGGTGAGAAGAGGAAATAAAAGAGAGCCGACAAGTCCGACACCGCAAGTCCCCTGAAACCCTCCCCTGTAGGGCTGAGAGTCCCCCTTAGTCCGTACGGAGTCAGACCGAGGCGGGGATTGGGGAGAGAAAAAAATGGAACAAAAAAAAAAGTGGCCCAACCTCCAAGGTACCTTCCCAGAACAAGGGCTGGGCAACAAGAAATGGTGAAGTTCTAGAGGCCATCATTAGCGGACCAAGACTTCTCGGTTCCACTCGCGCCCTCATGTTTGGCCCGTGAAGCCGACGTCCGACATGCGAGAACCAGGCAGCAGAATTCATTCTGTCTTGGCCGGAATCGGTGAGGCAGATAAAAGACATGGGACGATGCCGAAATTGACAAGAAGTGGTCTGTCGATCCAAATTACCTGCGATTCCTTGGACTCAGATCCACCGACACATTGTCCTGCGTAGACGTTGATACAGCAATACAGCACTTGTTAGGGCAAGACTCTCTCCAGAAGTTTACAGAGTACGCGATGGGCCTGGGGGAGAACTGGCACAGCCCCCCATCTCTTGGCCTCTCCATCCTTCCGAGTCATTCCTTGTGAGTCTCAGACCCAGTTTCCCTGTCAGTGTTGAGATAGTTCTTACCTAACAGGCGCAGTCTCTCCCTGTCCCTCCTTCTGCTGCCTCTCGCCCTCTCTGCCCTGCATCGGGGGTTGTCCCTCTGGAGACGCATGCCGTCTGTGGTATATGAGCTGTACGTCCCCCGTCGGATCTAAATGACTCACGGTGTAACCGAAGACAGAACGATGTAGTTCACGGCGTAGTCTCGACTCTCGAGCCAGCAGACAGAAGGGAGAACCGGAAGTGGTGCCGGCTTGGCGGTGGATCCTCGTAGGGCTGATATGCCACTATTCATCTCATTCTCACGATCCTTTCTAATATTGACAGCGTCTTAACATAATAGTATCGTGTGTTGCTGTGTAGAGCTTTCCATCGCTGCGTTGATCGTGGAATAAAAATAGAAAATGGCTCACTATCAACCAACAACCCCCAAACATCCGTGCCGTGGTTCTCCTGGGAGAGTCAATTGTCCCAGGGATCATTCCTTGGTCTGCGTTTCAAATATTCGGTTCATCCTTGTTGTGAAACCAGTGCTATATGCTATTGACTCTTGTTTTGGGAGATGCAATCAGCTGTATCAACATTCAAGACTCTGAAGGGATCTCTTTGCTAGAGATGGATAAACACAGCTGTCTTGCTGAAGAAGAACCGGTTCAATAATCAATTTAACAGGTGGCTGCAGACCGGAGACGATTCTGTTCCGTTCACCGGCCTCTGGACCCAAAGAAAGTCGCAACAATGAGTCTGGAATGGCTCCTGGGCCTTCTGAGCATGCATAGGGTTAACCCATAAATCATTGGAAACCCCTGTCGGTGATACCTTGCAGTATCCTCTCACGAATCATTGTATACGGCCCTTTTTTAGTGGTTTGTGGTCAGGTGAGGCGTTTTCGTATCCTGCTTGCTGCATGCTGCCCTCATGACTGTGACGAATAACAAATCTATGATTAGTCTGATTTGTCGTTTTCAATAGTTGTCTGTGCAGGTATACCTCGGGAAGGAAAACCGAGAGTTCCGAGTTCAGGAAACATATAAAGCTCTGCTCACTCCTCGGTCGTGCCCTAACTCACCCCATACGATGCCTTATACTACTTCACACCATGGCCACAGTCTTGATCACGGACTGCACGGCATTGTCAACTCTTCAACTCGATGTCACAGAAGACAGATGACTTGAGTATCATCTGTCGCGAGCAGGTCTCGCAGCTCACTCAGAAGGCTATACATTCTCGTCAACAAGCACGAGTCGCCCAGTGCCAAACTGACCCTCTTCTCGTGGCCCTCTGAGAAACACATCGCTTTCGAGAGATTTCGCCCCTTAACCACCCACTAATCAATCTTATTATCCCATCTCAGCGGGCGCAAACAGACTCTCAGCCCTCGTTGTCCTCCTCCCGCGCACGTCGGTCTACCTTCCCATCGAGGACCAGTTCACGAAACATCTGGCCTGAAGCCAGAAGCCAGAGCACGTCGAGCGCACCTGCAGCGGATTAAACGCGACCGGGGGATTTCTAGGACGAAGGAATAGCGATGGCGTCGCGAGTCAGTAGGAGGATGACGGATCTCCTGAGGCGGATTTCGGACGTCGGTGAATGAGAGCGAAAGAGGCGCAGCAAGCTGGGGATTTGTCAGGAGATTTCTTCTCTCCTATGTACCTGTTTCCACGATAAAAGGTGGCAGTGAGCAGGCAGCCTCGATAAAAGCCAGTGTGTTCTTCTCAGCTCGTATTCGGGGCTCGGTCAAGTGGGCCTCTGAATACGAGCCGACGAGGCGAGAGATCTTCGGTCTTCGGGCCTTCGCTGCCTACATCTGTCCAGTTCATAAGACATGGACTGCGAACAAGGGGCATTGTGTTAGGGTCACGATCATTATCTTTATCACTATCACAATCTTCATCATTAACATCATCATCCCAGTCTGAACACCGCCATGGAGACATCGACAATGCCATCCCCTGTACTGCGCCGAGTAACGACGCTCGAGGAATTGGAACCGCTGTATCAGATCGCAGCAGACGCCTGGCAAGACGACGCTTGCTTCAACTGGTTTTACCCCGGCGGCCAAGAACACCCTTCAGACTTCGTTACCTTATGGGAACTCCTGCTCCAGCGCGATTTCTTCGACCCGGGCAAGTTCATTTTCGCAGCCACCGTGCCAGCTCAAGGGGGTACAGCATCATCACCGACGACCGAGGTAGTTGGATTCGCAGTTTGGGAGCGCAGAGGATCTTCCGATGCAGCAAGGAGTTGGCAAGGGACGACTGTCTCGGAAAGTACGCTATAGTCCATGCTCCCTGCTCCCTGATTCCTGAAAAGCACGTTGACAATGACGCTAATTGGAATATTAGAACTGAAAAGATGGCGCCTCACTCTCAAAACAACATACACATATGTACTTGGCCCGGAGAAGCGATCCATCTCCACCAAGCGAGTCAAGGAGTTAGAAAAAGAGCTGGACTCGATCAAGGCCGGCCAGCCGTCAGAAGCATGGTACTTGCGCTTCCTGGGTGTCAGCCCCAAGGCTCAAAGGATGGGGATTGGGAAACTACTGCTGCGATGGGGGATAGAGCGCTCAGAAGAGGAGGGGATACCGGCCTCGCTGGAGGCGAGCAATGCAGGACTTGGACTTTATCAGAAGATGGGCTTCGAGGAGACTCGGAGGATGTATTTCGACGATAAGCGTCAGAGTCAGGCGGTTATGGAAAGGGCGTGTAGACGGGGCTAGACATCATACTGTACATATATATATATACCTTGATCATATTCTATCTTTAATAAGTCTAATTCTCTTATCCAGATTCCGCTGGGTTTCTCCTCAACGCAATTCTAATCTTCTCTGTCTCTGCTGGAACCGATGAAGGACTCTCCCCATCTTCCCCAGCCTGGTATACCTTCCACAGCTCCTCTTCTACCTGAACAGCCCACCACTTCCCATTCTCATCTAGGGTGATATACCCCTCGTCCGTCAGATCAAACGGGCCTGGATCATGGCCCTCGTAATCCGTCTTCCCACCCCATTTCATCTCTCTCGTCGCCGCATCCACAAACACCCACCGCATCTGCGGTGGCTTCTCACAGCTGGCCGAGACCAGACCGGCGAGATTTCCCTCCTCGAAGTCCGGATGGGAGAAGAAGTGGCCGTTGAACGGAGAGACGGTGGAGTCGGGGTTTTTCGTGATATAGATCTATGCATCCTCATTCAGCTGTCTTTCCTTTCTTCCCAGGAAGCCACGTAAACGCAGGAATATCAGGAACATACCCTCTTGTCCGGACCCAGAAATATCCTTGCCTTGTCGATCTGCGCGCGCTTCTCGGCCGTGCTGTCTGCGGGATGGCATTCGCATATGATATGGGACCGCGTCTTGCGGATATCCTGCTGGCGTCGATTCTCCGCATCCTGGGATTTATTGGACGCTTCGCTGAGGCCGTAGACGGTCGGGACCATGGCGGCCATCATCGCGACGCCGAGGACCATTTTGATATCTGGCTTCCCTCTCGCAGGATGTGGTTTGTTTGCACAGAGAGAGAGAGAGAGAGAGAGAGAGAGAGAGAGGTTGGAGAAGGATAAATAGGCCATTTACATCATAAAAGGTAGGTAAGATAACTCTTTCTTTCCTTGACAGAGTTACATCCGCAAACGGCCTCCTCCACAACGCCACGGCAAGTCCATGTTCTTGGATCGACCAAAGCGGAAGGTTACTGGAGTAGTATTCCGGTGGAGATGCAATGAATCATCCACTCTGCCTAGTGCCTGCTATATATTCAAGCTCCAGTCAGACGCCCATGCTCTATAAAATGGCCCCATGGCCAACGGTCTGAGCCCGTTCGAGAGAGCCGCCATCGCCTATCCTACTGATTCCACGCCCTCCAACAAAGTCACAAATATGTCTGACGTCGCGCAGTACGTTCATCTATTCATCTATCCCGCACAGAACACCCACTACTGTGACATTATGAAGTATACAAGGCGTTTCTGACAAAACGACAGAAAAGACAAAGACAAAGACACCACCAGCGGGGAAGAAGAAGATGAAGTCCCCATGGGCCCGTTTCCTCCGGGGCCGTGGGGAGACCGCGGCGTCACGTCGCCTGCGGCCGGGGGCAAGAAGAAGAAGGCGAAGGACTCGAGTCTGAACGTGCGGATTAATCTGGATCTGAGGGCGGATGTGGCGCTGGAGCTTCATGCGGTGATTCAGGGTGATATTACGATTGGGTTGTTTTAGGGGCTGTATAATAATATGTTTAATAATTGCGGATATGAACTTGGAGATGTCTAGACTCCAGGCCAATGAAGACTCTGGACGGTGTCTATGACAGAAGAGCCTTCCAGATATTCAATAAGACTTCTCCATGTCGAGAAGAAAGACTTCCGCGTGCGGAATGTGGATCTGAAGCTTGCCAGTTGCGAAAGCCAAGAATGCTTACATACTCTGTGAAACTGATCTGCGTTCCATGGGACTCCCAGACTATTATCCTTCACTCCCGACTCCAGAAAACTCTGTCTCTCTAGATTATCTGGCACCGACCATCTAGTCTACAGATGGCGGACCATAATCCCAATGGATATGCTATCAAGCATCACCACAAGAAGGAAGACCCCAAGCCGGAACAAGGCCCGTCAGACGAACACGCCAGCGACGCTGATCCCGAGACCGACTCCGAGACGCTCACGCTGGCGGAATTCCTGCAGCGGTGCCGACTGGAGGGCTGCGATGACGAGCAGAATGCGTTCCAGGTGCATTTCGGCTTCGACTCGGATCGGGAGATCGATCTGAAGGTGAAGATTCAGGGGGAGTTTAACGTGACAGTGTTGTATGTCTCCTTGTCGGGTTTCCTTAACAGGGTTCTAATTTCAGTAGATTATAAGCCTACGTTTGATACTGCCCAGTATGAACTACTACGAATGTACTATTCTATATCCTGTTGGATTTCTATGCATTTGAGTAGTCAGAGGTCTGTCTGGTATACAAAACACCTTATACAACCAATCCTCACCATGAATTCCTCCCTATAAACCAACTCTAGACAGTGCCCGCAATCACCATCTGTCCCCAGAAATAAAGCCCATACCCAACCGCAATCCTAAACCACCCCCTCCGATTCGGCGCCTTCTCTCTCCCAAACGCATCCTTCGCCACAAAAAGATCACTCGCCACGAACATCGCAGCGCCTACAGTGCGCTGATACATCCATCGTGTCGAAGACGGCGCTCCCGCCGCCGGAACAGCCGCAACCGCCACGGCGAACATCGAGCCGATGATAAGCGCGTAAGCGGTAACCAGGGGTTTCATGTCGGGAGAGATAGCAAGGTCAAGTATATTCCCGGACATCAAGGAGGAACGAGTCTGTGATGGCGCGGGCGACGGAGGATAAATAACCCCCAACCCCTTCGCCAACAACATCGTCGCCACAAACGTACCAACCAACACATCTCTCTGCACCGCGTGACTATCTCTCAGAAAAGCAATAATGTAGGCAACATGCGCAGCCGCGAACGCCACGACGCCTAGCTGGAACGATACCGAAACATCCCCCGCTTGCCCCGTAGTAGTGGTGGTGGTGGTGGTAGAGTCCCTATTAACGAACTCTCGTCGGGACGGGAGCAAGAAGAAATCGCCTACAAGCGAGAAGAGCAGCCCGGCGGTGATGAGCGAGCAGTATGCTGAATTCTCGTTGGGATTGGGATTGGCATTGGTCATAGAAGCTTGCAGTAAAGGCCCGCTGGCGAAGGCGACTGAAGAGAGCATTTTGAAGAGGAAGATTCCTGCATGGGATCGGGAGCGGTGTTCGCTGAGGACTAAGAGTGGGAGGGAGCCGATGAGGAGGTAGAGTCCTGGCCCTGGGGGCATTGAGAGGGATGTCATGGTGGGTAGTTGGTAGATGCTTGTTTTGTTGGATGAATTGGTAGAGAATTGGTGGATCTTGATCTGATTATATGTGAATGTGAATCTTCGATGTTTTGCGGAGAAGAACCGCTTTGAGCCGAGGAATCACAGGCTAATCAATCACGTGAGAGCAATAGAAAGGGCAGTCATCCTTAGGACATTCATTCTATTTGCGAGAGCTGGATAATTTGAGGTAACACTGGATATCATGTTCAAGGTTCTACTGTATTTATGCTAGGTACACGAGACACTCCGAAAGACCAATGGCCAACACCAAACAAAGTCATGCAAATACTGTACCATCGCACGTCTTTAGTCGTTATACATATCAAACATATCCGGTATATCAATGGCACCAAGTTCAGATCTTGATGTCTTGGGTTTCAAAGGAAAAGGGTGATCGAGGATTGCGAGGAGGAAAAGAAAAAAAAAAAGGTTCAGTTATCACTTGAACCGGACACTCCGAAGTTATCATTTATCGCCTTATCACCAGGCGTGGGCTACCCTGGCCCTGAGCTTGAGTCGAGTATCTAATGTACTCCCTCCGGAGTTGCGATGCAAATGTAAGGGTCATCTAGGTGAATCCTGAGTGGTTTGGATATGTGATGAGATCAATATAGGTCGGATTAAGCCGGCAGGCTCATCGTAGAAGGGTCGTCGAGAAGGGGACTACCAGGAACCGCATCTAGCGCGACCGCATGCAGAGCCGGCTTGTCGTCAGTGTCGGGCGACTCGCCGCGGCGGGCCAGTTGCTCCTTGACCCAGTCGGCGACCTCCTTGTCCTCGGTGGCCGACGACGGAGGGTGGTCGCCCGCCTGCTGCGATTCGTCGCCTTCCGAGGGCGGTTGCATGAGAGGCGCAAGCCAGGGGTGTCGCAACAGCACGCCGTATGAGGGACGGTTGTTGGGAACTTTGTTCAAGCACGAGCGGACAAAATCGTGTGCATCTTCTGAGTAGCCAGATTCGGGAAGGGTAGGGGGGTCGCCGTGGACAATGGCCTAGCAGAACGCAACGTTGAGCATAAGATCATCACAACGAAAAGAGGAGCAATACTTACATGTAATTGACTGAAGATGTTATTAAACGTCTCCGGTGGGTAGGGGTAGCGCCCCATGGCACATTCGATAATGGACAGCCCTAAACTCCAGACATCGCTCTGGACGCTGTACGTTCCGCTGCCCGTCGCTCCTGGCTGCTGCACACCTCCGCCGGCAATCCGCTCGGGGGCCATGTAGCTCTGGCAGCCAATGTTGGTCTTCGCAATGCTGGCGACGAGGTTGCCGCTGACACCGAAATCGCAGATCTTGATCTGTCCCCGGCTGTTGGCAAGGATGTTCGTTGGCTTGACGTCGCGGTGGATGATGTGGTGGTCATCCTTCAGGGATTTGAGGCCCATGACCGTCGATAATGTCAGCTTGCGAAGGATACTCTCGGGGACGCCGTTCTTGTAGAGTTTGTCGATCGACCCGCCGTCCATGTGCTCGACGCAGATGTAAACGGCGCCTTCTTGGAAGAACGCCCCGTAGAAGTCGATGATGAACGGCGACGTGCACCGGTGAAGAATTTCCAACTCCATGATGATCTGCGTGAACTTGCTCTCGTCCAACTCGAGGCGGATCTCTTTCATGGCCATGACGACCCCCGAGAGGTTGTCTTTCGGCTTCGGTGCATCCGGGTCGTCAGTTCGACTGACAATGCCTCGTAGGCCCATGCCCGGTTTGCGCATCTGCGGCCGACTATGGCGAACCTTGTATACCGTGCCGTAGTTCCCCTTGCCCAGTTCGTCCAGACGATCCACCTCGTCCAACGAGATTTTGAAGCTATGTCCCGAGGAGAATTCGATTCCGCCGCCGTGAAGAACGGCCTTGTTCTTGAAATTCAAGGTCCCCGCCTGCGTGTCGATGTATTCGGAGTATTTGCTGAAGGCCGACTCGCAGTGAGCGCCGTTCTCGGACGGTTTATCGCCCGACGACTCGCGCGGGCCCGTGGCGTCCGACAACTTCAACCCGGGTTTCATGCGTTTAGCAGCCAGTCCGCCGGGCTTGGGGGAATTCGACGGCGAGGCCGGCTTGATCGACGGGGACGACTGCCAGTTCTTGTTGCCGGGCCGGGCCACGGGCGGCAGGCGTCCTGCCATCGCCCCTCCGGCCAGGGGGCTGCTGGCCGCCGGACCGGGCGACGACCGCACGGCGTCGGGGGAGCGAGGCACCGCGCTGGTCGAGGCCGCATGCGACAGCGACGGAGGGGCGCCTTGCCGGGAGAGCGAGAAGGCCTTCATTTTGGCCATGATGTCCTGATTCAAGCTTCCGGGGGCCACGCCACTCATCGACGCCTGGGGAGTCGGGCGCTGGGGGCCCTCGCCGCGCCGGGCGGCATTGAGTTGACCGAGATGCGTGGAGGAGGCGCTGAGGCCGGCGGAGGAGTCGCGCGTCGAGCGGAGAGTCGGCACGGCGGGCGGCGTGGTGAGGGACGGCGAGAGCTCATCGTCGGTGGTGTCGGACTTGGTGTCCCCGTCTGGCTGCGGCGGAACCTTGGCCACGACTTCCTGTTCGGAGCCCATGGTCGACCAGGAATGTGTAGATTACCAATTGTAGTCGCGGTCGACTCCCTGAAACACTCGCAGCATACACTCAGGCTCGCACAGCCACCAAATCTCGACCATAAACAGGGAGAAGGGGAGGGCAGGGAGTTCCGAGCCGGGGAGGGGGGGGGGGAGGGCAAACCGTCGTTGGTGCGGTCGGAAACAGGGAAAACCGGGCAGACTAAATCCAGACGGAGAGAACGGGGCTCGCGTCGCGAACAGGAGCAAGGAAACCGGAGGCAGAGGAGGGAGGTAAGGCAGAAGCGTTTTCTACCGGGCAAATTGCCCAGAGGTTGGATGCTCCAGGCGTGGTGGTTTTGGTTGGCGTGGGGCACAATCGGCGAAAAGGCAGAGGGAGAGGAAGTCAGTTGGGACCCGGAAAGACAAGCTTTTAAAGAGACGAATGAAACGGGACGACAGGCAAGGGCAAAGAACGAAGAAACAAGAAACGACGAGAGCACAAGGAGTGGGGTGGAAGGGAGAAGGCGAAGGAAGATGGAAGATGGAAGATGGAAGATGGAAGATGGAAGGTTGAAGATGAAGCGGGAAGAAAGAAAGAAGAAGAAAAGGACGTGCCTCAGGCTGCATTCACAACTACATCGGAGTACAGAGTACAGCCAGGGAGCCAGGGAACCAGGTATCCAGGTAGATAGGCAATAGTAATAAGGTACTAATAGTAATAAGATACTCTAGTAATAAGATACTCCCATGATAATTCTGCAAAATAACCAGAATCAAACATATCAAACCGGCAGCCAATCGCAGGCCTCAGGCAGACAATGCTGACTCAGCTGCTCAGCCACTTTTTCTTCGCTTTTCATTTCTTCCTTTTCTTCCCTTTCGTTTCGTCTTTCGCATCCTTCGGTGGCGACGAACGTTCGCTTTTGCCACTAGTGGTGATTCAAGCTGTGCCCCCCCCAGCCAATAATGGCCCCCGGCGTGCATTTAACCTCGCCCTGACGCCCGATTGCGCGGATTTCGGACTCCTTCGATAAGGCCGCAATCTGTACGTTGGCAGCAACTTGTTTCTGCACCCATCCATCGCATCCATCCATGTTCATATCGAGGGCGCATCGCATGGCTGACGCGCAATCGTCCTCGGTTCTGGGGGAGTGAAGGGTTGAGCGAGGAGAGTTGATAACTATCGTTGGGCTTGATGAAGTCATCGACGCTGGTTATTCCTTCTGATCGGCGTTGCATGTGTGGCACAAAGTCCTTCTCAGCCACAGCGCACTGCTTGTCCCCTAAATATAGTTTTTAGCCCTTATTATTATTGTTGATGTTGGCAGATGAGCGACAATTGACAAAGTTTTCGACTTTTCGTGCCAAGCCGTCGCTGTCCGTTCTCAGCTCTCAGTTCTCACTTTTGAGTCACCTTCATCCGGGGGAGGACAGACTCCAAAGTCTCGCAGAAAGTCTCTTATCTGCGATCAATCAGCGGGTTGACTCGCTCGGGCAACCCGTTGATTGATCGGGGACATATCCAAGCCCAAACATCGCGGCGAATGGATGCCAAGCCAGAGCCAGTCCACCATGGCGTCATCCAATCGTGGCAAATTGGCAAATTGGCAACATGGCCGGTTGGTTGTTTCAAGGGCTTCAGTCTGACGAAGCAGCGACGGGGATGATCCATGCGGAGAAGACCTACATGTACTATCAATCACCGTTCGTCATGGACTGATCATCCCCAGTCTTACTACCAGAGCAAGTCTGGGAGATCTTGGTAACCTCCCTTGCCGGCGCCAAGAGAGGCATTGCACGGTGAAACATTGGCAATAATCGACAAGTCTTCCGTCTGTTTCCTACAGAGTAGGTGTACATACTCTCGGAGTAAACATGTCGACTCTAGCAAGAATGATGTAAAGAAGTCCATGGGAGATGTAAACAATATGTAAATAATATGTAAACCACATGTAATCTGTCAATCGGTCGATGTAATCAAGACGTCGATCTATGAGATAGACCAACCAGGCCATGTCGCCATCATTCTTCATCCAGCAAGGCAGCGTCACGCCGTCTGCCATTCTTCGCTCAATTCCCTCCTTTCTTCACCTTCATCCATCCATCCTCCACTCCCACCTCCACCTCTCTCCATCTACAACTTGCACTGCCTCTCTCCTTGTCGGCTCCTTCCTCTCGGTCGCATCTCCGATCCAGCTCCAACCTTATTTTTTCTTTCCTTCCACCTTCCATGCGTGCAGTTTTGCCTTCGATTTCTTTGTTCTTTCCCTGAACTCCCGGCCTTCGCCCTCTACAGCGTACACCTCTGCCGTCTCATGGCCATTTTTACTGCTCCCACCTCCTTCCAAAATGCCAATGCCTTCCCCCTGCTGCCCCGTCAGTTCCTGGCCCAGTCCGACATGAGCGTCTCGCCCGCTCTCCTCCAAGATGTCCCTCATTCCAGTCACCCTCCTTTCCTGAGCCTCGTCCTGCTGGTCTTTGAAGCCGTCCTGGAGGTCATCTGCGTCAGTCTGCCGGGGTACATTGCCGCCCGGCAGGGCCTGTTCGATGCCGACGCGCAGAAACTGGTGGCCAACTTGAACGTCACTCTCTTTACGCCGTGTCTGAGTACGATCTCCCTTCGTCTGTCTGTCTGGAAGTGGAAGAAACGGTCGCTAATCAACCGGGTATATAGTCTTCACCAAGCTGGGGTCGCAATTGACGGCCGATAAACTCACGGATCTCGCGATCATCCCCGTGATCTTCGTCGTACAAACCTTGGTGTCCTACATCTGCGCGTTCGGGGTCGCCCGATGCTTCCGCTTCAAGAAACGGGCGTCCAACTTCGTCACGGCCATGGCGGTCTTTGGCAACTCCAACTCGCTTCCGATCTCCCTGGTCATGTCTCTGTCGCAGACGTTGAAGGGCCTACACTGGGATCGGGTGCCCAACGACAATGATGACGAAGTAGCCGCCCGCGGCATCCTGTACCTCTTGATCTTCCAGCAACTGGGTCAGCTGGTCCGCTGGAGCTGGGGATACCATGTCCTCCTGGCTTCCCGAGAACGCTATCTGGAGGAAGCGGAGCGGGAACAAGGGACCACGCGCATTGAGCAGGGTCAGGCACAGTACACTGACAACCCGGAGCAAACCGACCCCGATGAGCCGCGGGTCAGACACCGCAGCGCGGAGGACCTGCAGAGTGGCTCCTCTACAAGCGGAGATGACGAAGCCAACGAGTTTCGCTCCGGCGACCAAACGCCGGTCAACACGCGCACCTACTCGTATACGAAACTGCCGTCGCACGAGGCCGCCCTCCACGAGGATCACCCTCGCCTCCTCGGACCCCCGCCGCAGGGGGAATTTCTGCCGCGACAGAGTACCCAGGGCGACATGCTCTGCTTCCCGAACGTCGAGCTGCCCTCGGACGACCACCCCAAAGCCGCCGTGTTCTCGCGGGTGCGGACCTCCACGCGCCGTCTGGGCGGTCGCGTCGCCGGCGGCTGGGACCAAGCGACCGGGAAGGCGTTTGCGAAGCTCCCTACGAGACTGCAGAAGGTCATCTCGCCCGTGTGCATGTGGACGCGGAAGTTTGTCCGCGGCGCGTGGTCGTTCATGAACCCGCCTCTCTGGGCCATGCTCGTGGCCATCGTCGTCGCGTCCGTCCCGGCCCTGCAGAGACTGTTCTTCGAGGAGGGCACGTTTGTGCAGAACTCGGTCACCCGCGCCATCAAGCAGAACGGCCAGGTTGCGGTGCCGCTGATCCTGGTGGTTCTCGGTGCCAACCTGGAGCGAAACACCCTGCCCAAGGAGGCCGTGGAGGACATGGAACACCCGGGCGAGGAGCGCAAGCTGATCATCGCGTCGCTGGTGGCGCGTATGCTGCTTCCCACTCTTCTCATGGCGCCGTTACTGGCCCTTGTGGCCAAATACGTCCCAATCAGCATCCTGGACGATCCGATATTTATCATTGTTTGCTTCCTGCTCACGGGGGCGCCGTCGGCGCTCCAGTTGGCGCAAATCTGCCAGATCAACAACGTTTTTGTCGGCGCCATGTCCAAACTATTATTCCAAAGTTACGTTGTGTGGTAAGTCGTGACCATGTCATCCATACCTATACTATCCCAGTGCTAATTATGAATAGGATCTTACCCTCTACTCTCGTTCTTGTGATGTGTGCATTGGAAGTCGTCGAATGGGCATCCGCTTCCACTTGATTTCCTTTCTTGCTTTCCCTTGGCGAACAGTCCAAAATAGATACAATATCATAGCTACTTGCTATTTGCTCGGTACCTTGCCTTGAGGTACTTTCGGATCGGTGCATGCAGGCGTTTGGGTCGGACAGATTGGCTGGCTTTTAGTGCTGTAATTATTACCGCGTGGGTTATATGAGGCTGGACTAGATTGAGTGATACCAAGGACAACGTCCGTACAAGTTAATGGCATGCGGTCAGAAAGCTGGCCTTTCGCGCATTTATCTTGGCTTTTTTAAGTCTACTAGTATATCGACTTAAAATCAAACAGTGCTCGTACTTGTTGTCGAACCCTGGAGCCTGGCAGCTTTCCAGTTCACTGCTTATGGGGAAGATTTCAATTGAAGGAAAGTGAACTCACCACATCCTCTAGCTAGCATGTTCTCTATGTAGCATTGCGGACCGTTGTAAACCATAAGAGAAACAAAGCAATAGAATTGACCACCGACGGAATCAAAAGAGCAGAGTGGACCGAGCCCTTACAGAGAGAATCTAGATTGATAAGAGTTGGCTTTGATTGAAACTAGCATGCTTGCGAACTACAACTGCTAGATAGAGTATATATACCTCGTCTCATACCAATATCTATCTATGTATACAAGGTATCGATCGGTGTAGTAGACTTTGAGCAAAGTAGAATACTTGTCTGGATTCTTGCTTCTTCTTACTTCTTCTAAAATACATGGAAAATGCAGGAGATATGCAGCCCTTTTATGCAAAGAAGGAACTGCAAATAACGTAAACTAACTAACGGAAGGTTTCCTTTCTTCTCTCTGGGTCATTGCTAGATTTGCGTACTTCCATACAAGGTCTTTTAAGAAATCAAGCGCTCCGTCCAGATATTGCCCACGTGCATACATTTTATATATATTCAGGAACCGGTTAGTATATAGCGAGCCAGAGAAATATATTACCAGCATGCATACTTATTTCTCAACCTTACAACTAGACCAAAAAGCCTGAGCTAGGCAAATGGATAGTTCTTGAAACGTCTTATACGTCAATATATATACAATGGGGTTTGAATCAAGAAGTTGGCTCTTTCATGTGCCTACCTAGTCTCTCGCAATGGCTCTATATTTTAGAATACTCTATCAGCGTGCATACTTATTTCTCGACATGACCACAAGACCAAAAAGCCTCAGCTGGGCAATGGGTGATTCTTGCAACGTCTTATACGTCAATATACTCCGTACCATTCATTCACCTCACTGCCTGTCTGTAGATGAGATCTACCTATGTACGGGAGTAAGTAAGGAACTTGCAACGGCCACGTCAGATCATATTCAGTTCATCTGTATTACTACCACTAAGGTACCACCACCACATTGCTACTACTACTACTACTACTGCCGCTGCTGCTGTTTGACAGGTTAGCTAATTGATTCCTTCTTTTAGTCAATCACCTCGGCAGCGAAGGAGCGAGTGAGTCACTCACCCACCGGATTAGCAATCAAGGAAAACAAACAGCGCAAGCACCCACTCACTAGTCACTATCCATCGAAACGGAAAGAATTGCGAAACGGTTTTCTATCATGTTGTCCGAATTAGCTCGCAACATGGCACCCGTCTAGGAAGGAGGAGGAGAAAGATCACCGTCTAGGTATGTGGCAGACTGACAGACTGACAGTCTGACTCACTGATGATATTCGGGACCGGAAAAAAAGACGTCGGGAATAACCCATATATCCGGACTGTTTGTCCATCAATCCTATCTTTATTTTTAGCTAGGTCTCGGTAGAAAGGAAACTAACTATGGGACTAACTAGGCAACCCCAACAACTAGGTAAGTTGGTAACTAACAAGTCTAGACTCCAGACTCTTCTAGGTAGACACTATCTCCGTAACTGTCAAGCTAGTCAGAGAATTAGATACAGAGCAGTTACAGTAGTGCAATTGACTGCTGTAACTTTGCACCATGTAGACACTAGGGACTTCGTATGCATGCATAATCTCCGCCCTCCGGCGGATTAAAAAAAGCTGAAACGAGAGATCTGATCTAAACCGACAGGGTTTATTTTAGTTAGTACGAAGTAGTATGTTCGTAGTTACTAGTTACGCTGTTAGGCTGCAGTAGTCTGGATAAGAGTGGGTTCTTGGCCAGGGACTATTCTTGATTAGATTGCTGAAGAAAGGAGAACGTTACATTGTGAGATCGTTAGTTAGTTACATAACCCCACCATTAGTTAGTTACTTCCAGAGTAACTTAGTTAGACCGTGATGAGAGAGGATGGATGGATGGATGGTGGATGCATGCATGCTAGCGAGGAAGAACTACTTACTTGCTTACTACACGGGGTAGGATGATTTCATTAAGCCTTGCAGCTTACTTGATGATGGGGTGGTTGTCTGGGGATGATCTTCCTTTTTTTTCCCATGCAGATGAGACATGAGAGCATCATATCACATTCACCTCATCCTCGGTGCATACACATAGGTAATTGCGTATGTATGTTAATGTATGTATGTATATAGCGAATACGACAGACAGTAAGTACAACGGCGATCAGCCTTCCTGATATGGTCTAGCGGCCTGGTGAATGGCGGTGGTGGGTCTTGATTATTAATCCGAATGAAGAAGAATGATTAATGAATGGCACGCAATTTGTACGGGAAAGGGAAGGTGGACAGACAACGTGGCACAAAAATAATAAAATACTTACTTATTACTGTTTTTTTTCTCTCATTCCGACTACTGATGGACAAATGATCAAAATGCCAAAAAAGGGTTGATTGCTCCCTGTGGGAATCGAACCCACGACTTCGGCTAGTCCGTTCATGGGGAATCCTGTAGTAGGAAAACCGCATAAGAGCCACGCCATAACCCCTAGGCCAAGGGAGCACTTTGTGCAGGTGGCAATACCTTTTGCTATATATTTCTATTCACTGCCGGGGTATGGTGTTATTGTGGACCAATTCGATGTTCCCACCATCTACAGTGAATACTGAATAGGTATATCATTTATACTTCGGCGTTGCTTGGATTCATATTTATACACCGGCTTACTATTCGACTCCCTATCTCCCTATCTATCCACAAGGTGGCCTCTTTTTGTTGCTAATTGCAGCATTGCTATACTGACCACCAAAATAACTCCATATCCACCTCGTATCCTCGAAGATCACAGTCGGCCCGGCCCGTTCTCCATCCCTCGAATACTACCCTATATCGCATTGTTGTCCGAGAGGATGGAATCCCTAGGAAGGTGAATTGCATGGCCAGGATTATAGACGAGTGCCTCGACGGTGATCGTGGGACGAACTGGATACCCTTCGTCTTGCCAGCTCAACTGGGCTGTGTGTGTGTGTGTGTGTGTGTGTGTGCTAGGTAATGCGATGACTCGAATCTGCGAAAAGAAACCCATTCGAGCAGACAGTACTTCTGATCGCGCGAGTATGATTGCGAGTACATTCATCAGAAAGACCGAGACCAGCCCGAAGCGCCATCGGAAACGCCTCGTCTAAAACCATGGCGACACTCCTACCTTGGGCATCAAGAGCATCTTTTTCCAACCAGAACCATCGGAACCTCCAACCATCAGGTATCCGAAAGGTCAACTGAGACTCGATCTGGTTGTCACCCTGATCATGACGACGCAGCCCGAGTCTATAATCATATAGCTCAATAATCACAGCCGGTCAGACAGGCCCGCTAGGCTCGTTGTCTCGGGGACTTGTCTCGGGGAATGACTGCGTCGCTGATGGTTCCCGTATCGGTAGGGTATATAGGTATGGTTTCACTTTTATTGACGTGGTCGAGGATGGGGGGAGGAGGGAAAGATTCAGTGGGAGTCACCGTTAGTCAAGTTTACCGGATCGCCGAATGGAGAGAGGAGTGAAACTGCCGAGTCGGGGAGACGGTGTAGACACTAGACAGTAGAACTGTATAGATGGATTCGATTCTGAGTTCTGACTGTCTTGTCTCTCGGTAAAGTCTTTCGTTTCCCCGAGGTTAGCCAGCTAGCTAACTAGCTGATCAGAGCCCCAATTTGTTTCAAGATAGGGTACCCAATAAACCTAAAGTTGAGTTTTTCGTCTGGATCAAGTACTTGGTACGTTGATTCTCGTTCGCCGAATAGGATGGGGTGTCTTTCTGGATGGGCTAGCTTGGTAGAAAGACTACTCGATCACTACCTATCTCAGATAGATAAGGCAGTATACCGAGCGAGTCTCCTGCCGCTGCGGTGCTGGCCCGAACTCTACCACAGCCGTCAAGTCTATTTTATTCCGTAATAATCTCAAGACAAGCAACTGTTCCCCGACACGAGTCAAGGGCGGCGAAAATACTCCGTCACGGCATCACCAGTCTCTATTCCGTCAGTGGAGCATCTCTAACCCCATACGGTATATGTACGTAGTTACGGTACTTCTCCGTCTAACCACTATCTAGCAGCTTAAAAGTCCCGGCCAAGACGCGAAGGATTGCCCGTCTGAGAACCGAATTACAGACGCACATGCCTAACTGGTCCTCTTTCTTCCGAACAAAGCTAGTCGCGCTGCTCTTTGCCGAGTTGATTCCGTGCTTTCGGTCTGAGCTTTAGATGCCGAGAGGATCGCTATCTAACTGGTTTTGGAGGGGAATGATATATAACCATTGAGATGTCCGGAGAACATCGCTTTGTTAGATGACCAGAGAGCAACGACCAGATTCGATTCCCGTTCCACGACGAGTGCACAGCAGGCAAAAGGCCAGTCACAAGCAGAAGGCAAACCAATCAGCACGATCGGGGGGACAGGAGCAGAAATTCCATCCGAGGACGTGCGTCGGGGGGCCAGACAGTAGAACGCCCAGCACATCGTCAACCGGGCCTTATTGAGTAAAGCGCGGCTTGGCGGTGGAGCACGGAAACTACTGAGGCTCCGGGGGGTCGGGATGGGGAATTTGGGGGGGGGGGATGGAAATGGAATGCTGGGATCTGGGAATTTGGAACGCTCCGTCTGTCTCTTCCTGCTTTCATACTTTGTCCTCAGAAGT